>JAWQFJ010010122.1:0-44830 GCA_034096865.1 Theodoxus fluviatilis | reverse complement strand
CCCAAACTCAGTTCGATATCAAGGCTTTCGTAGTTCTTCGTCGAGTAAGCCCAGTCCTAGATTTTATTTGGCTACCTCATAGAATAATGTCCAAAGAGTACCTGCGTTTATCTACAGATGCAGTAGATTGTCTCGCAGACATGAACAATGTGTTCCCTGTGGTGTCCATTCTGTTTTCGGTCCAAAACGAGGCATCTACTGGCCAGGCAGGGTGTTTGGCTCTTCTAAGGCCTTAAGCACCTGTTTGTGGGACGTGTCCGGTGCGGGGGTGTGGGTGCGAGAGGAACCGTGCGAATGTTTGGACTGTCGTCTGGCTCGGGGAGATCTGATCGACCTCAGGTCCCTTGATGTTCCTCGTGGCAAACAACCCAGGGTTTATCGTGGCTGTCACCAGACACGCCCGGGCTAAGCTTTTCTTAAAGATGGAGGCAGCTGGACCAGAGTTCTGGGTGGATGGCTTGCGTCTTCCCTGGCCGCTGTTTGGCCACCCAATCCTGCCTCGTCCTCCGGCAAATGATGATAGACCGTGGCCCCGGGACATTGTAAACCTGTTTCTGTTCTGCGAGTATACTTCATAGGGTAGAGTTTTCCCACGATAAAAGGGGGTCAGTTATGATTGCTTGGGCTCAATTCTTGTTTATACTGCGGCGAACTAAACGTGGACGTTCCTTGTGAACAACCCTTACTACATCAGGAATGCAAGGAAAGATACTTCTTTTCTCTAAATTCCGAGCGACAGGTTGTAGTTACATTTAATGTTATCTCACAAGAAAGAATCATAAGGCACCAATGCAGAGAAGGCAGAACCAAAAAAAAACACCTTACCCGATAGAAGTCGATGTACTCGCTGTATAAACAATTGTTGGTCGGAATTAAATATGACCTCCTGTTAAGTATTTAATCGTGTTCTAGACTTTTCATTCAACGAGTAATGTCAGGGAGAAATGTATCTTTTACTAAGTTGTACATGTATTGTGTCTCGCAACTTCAGGGTGTGATGGGAGAACAGTGTTTGAAACTAAGACCACCCCTGCCTCTGTGAAGTTACAAACGACCAGTCAGAACTAACTGCAACAGAGGACGTTGAGTCCTGAAGGCTTTCATTATTCACCTGATGAGGGGAGCATCGAGCGGCCCCAGTCCATTGTTACTGGTTGATAGGAGACAGGGGCAAAAGTGGAGGTGGGGTGGAGGTGGTGGTGGCGGTGACGGTTATGTTTCAAACCGATAGAATAAAAGGTGCGTGTCCTCAACACTTGGATGCGTTCATGCGTAAACCGAAAGTATGGGATTGGCTCCTCGGCGCAAGGTCAAAGTATGGGATTGGCTCCTCGGCGCAAGGTCAAATTTTACTATTAAAAACCTGACATCAACTCTCACTGGAGAGGATCAGCGATAAAACAGGATACTTCCTTCAACCATGTTTTCGTCAGAAAATGTTTAAATCCGAGATTCCACATGCAACATTTGGCATAAAAGAAACTTTTAAAAATTATTTGAAAGCGGATCCCGCTCTCTAAATCTCACCAATATTTCGAGCAGAGCTGCTCAAAACCTGTTGACGTGAATCCAGCAACGTCAGACGGTTTTTCGAAGAAAAAAAAAGCACCCTCAGGCCATTCATTAGCTTGAGGGATAAAAGTGGGCCGGAAAGGTTTTATATCATCCATTTATATATCAAACAGTTCCGCTTTTGGGAGAGGGACGATTTTTTTGTGGACTACAATTTTACATCAAATGGGGCAAGGTCACCTTCTGAAAGTTAGAAGGTTTCACATTTTTCTTTGTCCCTTCTCCGACCTATTCAACATTCTGCCTTGGAACGCAGAATTCCATATTGTTCGAGATTGATCGAAGTAGGCCGCGATGAAGTTACATCGTTTCGCTTTCCCTGGGCTTTGAGAGGTCGTGAAATTGTGTCCTTATTAAGGGGTCAGTTTCTGTATTAGCACCGGTTGACATTTACAAAAGATTGTTATACATTGATGCACGTACCATTTCCATATATGTTATTGCAACAAAAAATCACTTGACGATGACTGAAGTGTATTGTATATACGTGCTTTATTGACAAATTGGAAACATACAGAAAGACCCAACAATGACTCAGGGTGAATCAATGAAGAAGAAGCAAATGATAATGATGATGATGATGATGATGATGATGATGATGATGATGATGATGATGATGATGATGATGATGATGATGATGATGATGATGATGATGATGATGATGATGATGATGAGCTGGCTGTTGCCGTGCTGCTGCCGCTACTGCTGTTGCTGCTACTGCTGCTTTTGTTGTTATTGTTGTTCCTGCTGCTGTAGCTACACTCTTCTTTTTATCTACAGGTGCTGCTTCTGCCGCACCTTCCATAGACAAACTCTGGAGGCTGAGATGAAATTGCAACTGCTTCCTCTTCTTCCTCCGACTTCTCGTGAAGTATGAAATATATGTATATGTTACTTGCAGTTTGGGGATATTGGAATATGGGGTTATTTTTGGTTTCTACGACTAAACTCCATGTTTTCATAGATGACGATTACACACGCCTGTTTGCATGCAATATTTCCATTTTCCTACTCTCTGCAGAGACATTGCTATCTGCAATATCAATCGCTTGCAGCATTAGTGACAGATCTTTCCATTGAGGTATACTAATATTAATCAGTCGTCCGTAAAAATATAGCCCTATAAGTGCCGGGATGGTAGTAATCCCATAAGTAAAACATCTCATTCAAATGAAATAACTACTTGTTCGTCGGTTTTGTGCTTTTCGAAGTGGCAACAGAGACGTGCACGAACTTCTGTCGGTCCACAACACGTCAATTTATTTTTGGAAACAAGAAACGTTGCACAGCCCTATCTCTTTGATAGAAAAAAATCCGCTGAAGATCTTCCTCCTTTCTGTACATGCATTGATTTACGGGGTCTCAGTAGGTTACCGCTGTCTGTGGATATTTGGAGGGCAGCCTTCATTTACAATAACAGCAGTGTCGACCTAAATCTGCCTAAAGAACTCAAACAAATATCCACCATCCACAGAAAATTACTCCTTGTAGTTCTGCCTTCGGTGTTCTTTCCTTCATCTACCGCTCTCTAGCACCGCTCTCTAGCACCGCTCTCTAGCACCGCTCTGTAGCACAACCCATTCCATCCAATTTTGCCTGATCATGTCCCTCCCGTCCCTTTCAGTTTTCTCCTCTTTTTTAGTTCATAGTCGTAGCTTTTCCATACTTCCAGATCAACGACCTTCTCAGTAACATTTCTGTCGTCTCCCGAAACTCTCTTGCTCCCCTATGATGCGGAATGGCCGGATACAAATTTGCTCTAAAAAGATTGTCGTCCTCTTACGATTGAGGTAGCAATAATATCTGAATAGGAATTGTATTTTTATGTCTCGTGTTGAGACAGAAAGTGAGTAATCATAATAAAAGCTTCACGACTCCAATGAAAAGTACATTGATTTTCGAAAAGCTCTTGCCGTCCGAAGCAGTTTTTTTCAATTAATGTGTCCAATCTTTTTGCCAACATCCTTCTGTCGGTTACTTATCATACTCGGAAATGGCTTTAAGGAATATGCTGAATGACTAAAAGTTTGTGGGACGTCTGCAACATTTATTTTCGGCAAGCACAAAATTAGGGCACGTCCTGATGAAAAAGAGATCATCGAGCTAAACGTCGAGAGAGAGAGAGAGAGAGAGAGAGAGAGAGAGAGAGAGAGAGAGAGCTGAGAAATCAGTCGAGTGCACGTTTTCTCCGCAATGAGAAATATCTGTCAGGAATATAGAATCGTAGACGAATACAAGGCATTTAGTTTTCCTGAAGAAGATGGTTCGATTTGTAACATTACATTTACATCTATTCTGCAGGCAGATTAGGCGGACAAGCCAAATTATGCAATGCTCAATAACTGATTTATCTTTCCCTCCCCTCCTCCCTCCCCTCTCTCTCTCTCTCTCTCTCTCTCTGTCTCTCTCTCTCTCTCTGTCTCTCTCTCTCTCTGTCTCTCTCTGTCTCTCTCTGTCTCTTTCTCTCTCTCTCTCTCTCTCTCTCCTTACTCTCTCTCTCTCTCTCTCTCTCTCTCTCTCTCCTCTCTTTCTCTCTCTACCCATTAGTTTGGACATTCTCCTTTTTTGCTGTCTTAACTTTCTATTTCATTTTTCTTCTGAAACCTATCGTCACAATCTATGTATTATCTCACGACTTCGGGGCGCGTGCAAATGAGCACTACCTGAACGCAACTCAGTCAACCTCACAACGTCCAGAACGCGACGTCACCTCTGCAGCTCAGGCAGCCATTCGGCACCCTCCCCTCCGTGTGGACTGAAGTCTACGTAGACTTCAAATGAATATTCTTTTTCAAGTTGAACAACTGTGTAAGTAAAAAGAAACACAACGCAAATGAAAAAAGAAATAATAAAGTCTTATGCCTTTTTTTTCCTTAGAAGGCGATTTCATATTCTTCTTATATTCTCTTGGCATTTGATGCCATTTACTTTTTTCTTTATTTGTGTGTGGTGAAATCTGGATAATAATGCGTGCCCGTATGTAGGGAATGTGTAATGGCTGATTTCATGTTACGGAGACGAAAGTATTCTTTATTCTCAAAACGTGGAAACGTAACTTAAAAAAATGTTAAAACCGAATACAAGACAGCAGTCAGTGGAGTAGTTATGAATCTATGGAGCGCTTTGAAAAGTGGACCATACAACGTATACACCCTGATGACAACGAGGTCTTGGAAATGATTTTTTTTCACTCAATCCTATTTGGTCGCCTGGGGTATAATATTTCAACCTTTATTTCTTCTGTATTCTCTTTTAAGCGAAAATGCCACCTCTGCCGAACAAGCACGCATAAGCACTTGAAACGGAACTTTCCAGAGGCAAAGCGATAAAATCCATCACTCTGGTGTTTGTTCACGCAACACATTGAAACTTGATTTCTTTGGGTAATAATATTTGCTCCACTCCAGGCCGAGCACCAATCGATTCTGACCACAACCGTGCCGAAGGATTTGTCTTTGGGATGTAATCGAAATAAAACTGCATCGATTTCCGAATGTTAATTCTACTCCAAGCTGTTGATGAACAGAAGATGCTTCCACTAGACGCATCCGGTTGAAGTCTCGGAGTGAGCGATAGCCCTCGATGGCAAGTCAGAAATCGGCCGTGAAAGCCCCAGAGGCAGCAACAGCACGTTTGGACTGCGATGAAGTTTTCACTGTTAGCACTAGAAGGACCTCTGTGACCGTGCATTATAAACAAGGCGAAAGCACGAAAAACACATTTTGGACAAGACGCCGAGTAATGTGCGCACTAAGTCACACATAAGTTTTCTTCAAATTTACGTCACTGTAAAAAATTGACTACCTCTATGACTAGGCTGTTTTTTCTGGAATATGCACGAATAAATAAATAATTGAATAAATGAATGAATGAATGAATGAATGAATGAATGAATGAATGAATGAATGAATGAATGAATGAATGAATGAATCAATGAATCAATGAATCAATGAATCAATCAATCAATGAATCAATGAATCAATATTGTGATTGAAATATTTTATTTTGTCATTTTCGTACTCTGCCTTGACAAGCAGGGTCACGATTTATCACTTGCTGACATTCTCGACGAGTTCAGAATAAAAACGTTCTCTCCTTCCCTGCCTTTTACCTTTTCTCTCTCCGTTTCGCGGTCTGTGTTTCTGTCTCTATATCTGTGTGTGTGTGTGTGTGTGTGTGTGTGTGTGTGTGTGTGTGTGTGTCTGTGATTGTGTGTCTGTGATTGTGTGTCTGTGATTGTGTGTCTGTGATTGTGTGTCTGTCTGTCGGTCGGTCTGTCTGCCTGTCGGTCTGTATGTCTGTCTGTCTGTCTGTCTGTCTGTCTGTGCGTCTGTCTGTCTGTGTGTCTGTCTGTCTGTCTGTGTGTGCGTGAGTGTTTGTGTGTGTGAGTGTGTGTGTGTGTGTGTGTGTGTGTGTCTGTCTGTCTGTGTGTCTGTTTGTCTGTCTGTGTGTCTGACTGTCTGTGTGTCTGTCTGTCTGTGTATATGTCTGTTTGTGTGTCTGTCTGTCTGACTGCGTGTCTGTGTGTCTCTCTGTGTGTGTCTGTCTGTCTCTCTCTCTCTCTCTCTCTCTCTCTCTCTCTTTCTCGCTCTTTCGCTCTTTCTCTCTCTCTCTTTATCTCTCTCTCTTCTTTCGCTCTTTCTCTCTCTCTCTCTTTATCTCTCTCTCTTTCTCTCTTTCTCGCTCTCGCTCTCTCTCTCTCTCTCTCTCTCTCTCTCTCTCTCTCTCCCTCTCCCTCCCCCTCTCTCTCTTTATCTCTCTCTCTCTCTCTCTCTCTCTCTCTCTCTCTCTCTCTCAAGAAATGTCCATTTGAATCGTGGTGCTTTCCTTCATTCATCTACTTTCCAGAGGATGTTTGTGCCAAACGTGAATAAGATTGACACTGACATTATGTAACATGTATTTCGGAATCATGTGTCATCAATACTGGTTAGCGCATTCTGACTTCAGTGAGCTGCGTCATATTGTATTACGCAGAAGTACGATCCCTTTGGTACAATGAAATATATTGCTTGATACGTTTTAATAATGTATTCTGATGTCTAAAATGGGGTATTCATGTGCAAGAACAGATAATTTATTATGTCCCAACATTCATTGCGAGGAGGAATAGAAAATTCAAGTCTGTTGGGTTATTCATTCAAACATTGATTTCGTCTCTCCCTTTCAGGCAGAACACCGTTATCAATCAGTCTCATCAGTGCTTTCTTCCTTTCCATATGCAGCGTTTAAATATCCCAGGGTCGGTCTGCCTGTTCATCAGTCTGTCATCAGGAGAACACTGACACCTTCTTCACACAAGGTGAACGTTGTCTACAATCAGCCAATGCTTCTCTGGACAACGCCTCCCCTGATTGGGAAGCGCACACTCGAGGCGGAAAAGCCCATTACTCTGACTTCCTCTTTGATTAAATGTAAAATGGCGGCACAGCGTGGCGGCAACATCCGGAAGACACAAGGGGGGATTGCAGGAGAAGACCATCAGTCGGTAGGAGTTACGTCCCCTGCCAAGGACGCTGTATCGGGTGACCTTGGATCATCAGACGGCGTTGTTCCGTCCCCGTCCAGTCCGTGACAAGCAGCTCGATGCCCACCTCGGAACTGAACTCCGCGAGACGGGGAAAACAATTAGCACTGGCGTCTCCCCAGCTTCCTCCCCTGCTTTCATTGGATGATTCGTCGGTGGAACGTGAGAGGCTATGTACTGCTTCCGTATGGCAAGAAGAAAGCATCGCTAACACAGGGTTCTGATTTTCACACATCAAGAGGTGAAAGACCCTTCGACCTTAGAGCGGTGGAAAAGAGGTGCTCGTGCGTCGACTCAGGAATCCAACAATAAGCAACGTTAACTGTTCACGACAGCGTTTTGTCCGAGGTCCTTCTTTGTTTATCGTTTGTATATTTTTGTGATAGGAATGATTGCTATCAGTGAGAGATTGAGATTGAGAGAGAGAGGGAGAGAGAGAGAGAGAGAGAGAGAGAGAGAGAGAGAGAGAGAGAGAGAGAGAGAGTGCGCGTGTGTGCGTGCGTGCCTCTTAAAAAACAACTGGCCTCCAATCGTAGATCCTTGAAAGCGGCAGTTAGAGGGGAGGAGCACTGTTGGAGACAAGTACTTGCATTCTCCTGACAACAGGAGCGGCACATTGCGGCTCCATTGCGCAGCCGCCGCCCGCTTCACTGTCACAGGGTCTGTGTCCCAGTTTGACCTGGCGTCTCATCTTCAGCGCCATTGACGTCTTCTCGAAGTCATCTGGCAACCATGCATGCCGTGCCGTGTAGGTGTATGTTTGTTTGTTTGTGTACGCGCGCGCACACATACAACCACACAAATGTGCGCGCGCGCTCGCGCGCATGTGTGTGTGCTCGAGTGTGCGTGTCACATATTCAGTTCTTCGTGTGTGAATGTATAAATGTGAAAGCAAGTGATGATATGACTGTGTCTTTCCTAGCTCCTACTTGTAGTTGACACAGACGCTGCTAGAATGGAAAATTAACGCCTTAACAGGTTTCGAAGGAGCAAACGGCGCCTTGTCATTCAACAAAACAGGGAACGATAACGAAGCCCCAGACAATGAACTTCCGCCCACAAACATGTCATCTTCCGAGTGACTTCCTGCCAGGGTGTAGCCAGAGAGACTGATGAGATACACCCAACACTTGACTAGCTGGGAACGAAGCACAGGTCTGCACGAGACCGATGTGGCTGCAGAAACACTCTGGAGACTCGTCCTATTTTGCCTCGGTGCTTTCCGTCTGTAGATCAGAGATGAAGTAGTCTAACGCGTGCAATCTAGCGTTTCTCAGATGGCACATCCTCTGAACGGAATAAGTTTCCGATCTACTTTAAAGAAAGTCGAGTACCTTTTGTGGAGAACTGGCAGTCATGGAGTGTCTTAACTCTATCCATCCTCAGTGCTACCTATTCCCATCTGCTCTGGATGGCTGCTTGATGATGTTCAAAGCGTGGCATGCCGAGAACGGCATACGTCTTTTGATGGGATACTTGTCCATTCAATGTTACCAATGCCTGGTAGACGTTTTCTGCCCTTACAACATGCATTTAAGAATGAAGCAGTTTGTCATGAAAATGCGTACACGAAAAATGTCCATTCTCGAGGGTGATGATGTTCGTCAATATCATTATGACTAAAGAATAGTGCACACCTGATTTACGTCATGGTCGCTAGAGCAGTGCAGGCGCGATTCGTGCTGAGAAACGTCGCAACATATGACAACTCCCTGCAACTTTATAATGATTATTTAAAAAAACTGATACTGAAGCGTTTCTATGTGACACAGGAGCAACGTTTGAGGTGCTTAGTTGCTACGTTGACCTGTTCAGTGCTGGATTAAAAAAATTCTAATGTGTTTCAGCATTGCTTTTTCTCTTCTCTGTATGTAGCTTTGCACCAGACGACATGCAAGCATTCATAGTTGCTCGTATTTTAGGAAGTTTGTATCGCATTGTGAGTTTCCAGACTGCTGGCTCACGGGCTGAGGGAGAGAGGAGGGTTGCAGCAGCAGAGAGAAAGCGGGACCGCAGCAGAGGGCCAGAGCTGCCGGCACGCTTACTTCCTCATCACCCCATGCGTGTGCAACGTGTGAGAGGGTCTTCCGGTCCGGATAGCACTCTCAGCCACCTAAGGACCCATCATACTTCAACCAGTGACATCGGATGAAGTCATGGTCTTCTTCGCCCCCAAAGGAGGAGCAAGAAAGAAAAGGAGAATGCGTCCAGAAGCGAGGGAGGGCAGGACGTTCGAGTGCGCATGCCCTTTAAACGTGCACTTCCCCTCCAAACGCACTGGCGCGGCCAGCAACTGGACATGCGAAGCAGTCGGATCTGCAGCACCACGATGGGTGTGAAGAGGCAGACAACTCCGAATCCGTGGTCATTATCGATTGGTGAGAGGCGCATTAGACACCGTGGGTGGATGTCCGGACAGGTTTGCCTGCACGACTAACTCACCGCATCTTCTCTCTGAGCCACGCACAGAATGGACATGTAGGGCGTGAGATATAACAGGAAAAGAAGTGGTCTTTTCAAACCACACTGGAAGAGGCGAGAGAATAAATGGCGTCTTGTAGTTTTGAAAAAGGACGGCGATATGCTGTGCTTTCATGTGGTTTTCTGTCACGGATACACTGCCTTAGCTGTGGCATGATCTATGAAACAAATGTTTTTGGAAGTCGGTGATGATTTGTGATTTCGAGTGTTCACGGTGCTAGATACATCCAGTGTAAATGGCATTTTGTAGCAATGCGTCTTCTTAATCACGTTTGTCTCGCTGCTGACATTTGGTCTATTTCACTCATACAGCTATTCGTCAATTCAAACATCTACACCTTTACGTCTAACAGTCCGTTGGTTATTTTTATATTTTCCTACCGAAGAAAGTTACAAGTCATGCAATGATATGTGTTTCCGCATTACTGGGGGTGTTTCACATGCACATAACGGGGACAGACACACACATTCAAACTGCGCTTGAGATGTGCGCAAAATCCTATGCGTTTATTTATTTATTTAATTCTCTCTTTCTTCAGTTGGCCTCTCTCAATACAAGTTCTCTTTGCCATACAGCACAAACTGCACATCTACATGTGCCAACGCTAATACGAAGTTTTACTATAATAGTCACTGGCTGTGATCGTTAAAACATTTTTAAGTAGGTCACGCCGGAACATCAAATCAACCGGCAAATCTTGGCCTTGTTCAATATCAATCTACCAAGGGTCCCTCGGTCAGGAGCAGTTGACAAAGTCAACCATCGCTAAAGCACGGAGCGACTGCAGAGAGCAGATAGCGATGACAATCCAGCCTACATCACCAAGGGCAAACAAGATTTTCATCGACTGCGGTTCTCAGCGGCGGCCGACCTGAATACGACCGGAGAATATGGGTGGAGCCATAGCACGACAATTCCAGAAAAAGTCAAAGGCCCCCCAAAACCTCCATATTGAAAATCGGCACGGTGGATTGACCGACCCATCCCGTCTACCGATCACACACATTTGGTGAGCACGTGACAGTTCGTGGGTCGCCCAGTTGAGGTCATCGAGCGGAGTCGAGAGCGTTGTCATCGGGCAATGAGGTCAGGCGTGAGGGTTTGGAGTGAAGGGGGGATTTCACTCAGATCGAGAGAGCTCATTAGCGTTGCGCTCAACAACGCAGCGGTTTCGAGCAAAGGCAGAGGCGCGTTGCTTTCGCTAGGATCCTGCAAGGACCTTGCAAGAAACGCGAGATGAGTGCGTCTCCCACAGCGTCTCGCTCGCATGGAGACACTTGCTCACAAGGACATTTGCCGAGGAAGCTTCGGAGATACTCAGCCGCGTCTAGCTATAGAGGCCCGGATGACCCAAAATGGTAGAGATCGTGCCAATTGGGTTGCTGTTCATAGACGACAGAGCCTGTAATGTGCTTCTCACTCTCCGAAAATGGAAAAGTGCACCACTCGGAGGTATTTGCTGTTCGAGTGTTCGTTTCGTATATTTTGAGGAGTATGTATGTAGGTTATTTCTGGACAAACACTTTCGAACATTTTTTAATCGTTGCATAAAGGAAGATACGTACACGTCCACCCTCTGAAAGTCGTTCCTTGAATTGACCCGGAGTGTATCGAGGCACAACATTTTCGACAGCTTTGTCTACTGAATCCGGGTGGCTGTCCTTTCTTCGACAAAGTTCCCGTGCCATTCGAAATGTCACCATGGTGAATTCTATCAAAGACCATACATTACTAAGACCGCGCATTCGGCTAATTTCAGCGAGATTTCCGACAGAGTGATCTCCCCGTTTTCCCGTGTCTTTCCCTCCGGAGCGCTTATGCGAGATACACATGTATAGTGAGTGTTGTATCTATGTCATGTGCGAGAGGTATAAAGTGTAGTGTATGAATGGCAGAATGCAAGTGCGTGCAAGGGTTTTTATATTATATCTTGAAGGCAGAAATTATATATGTGACTCATCGTTCGTTCCGTCGTTCATAAACGTGGACACTAATCAGCCGAGTACGTGACTGGAGAAGCGAGTGTTTTATAAACACTAAAATGAAAATGCCCACACAAGAGCTGGGAAAAGGGTAATAATAATAATAATAATAATATATTTATTTATAAGGCGCACTTCCTCCACACAGTCAAAAAAGTACATAGTGGAGCTCTAGGCGCGCACACACACAAAAACACGCACACATTATCATACAGTTTGAGCCTGAACATGAAACGCACATACGCACGTTATAATACAACATGCATCCTACACGTGAAGAAACACACACATGCATTATATACAAACATGAGCCTGAAACATTCAGCAAGTACGAAATATTTTCAATAGGACTTAGAGAACAAAGTCTCAGTAAACCAGATCTCTCTTAAAAGATCTAAACACAATTTTCTTCCTGGGAAAGTACGTCCCTAAGAAGCTGGTCTGAATAAAATAAATACCGGACGCATATGGTCAGCGCTCTGAGCAGCAGCTACACGATCAAGCAGTGGGCTGCGATGGCATATCTTGGGTCTTCCATTAGAGAAAGCGACTGGCATCAATAGGTTAGAACGCTTTTCCTCTCATAACTTTGAACACTATGGTGTTTCTAGCAGGAATGAGAATCGACGCTTTCATTCTCTCATAGCTGAAAATGAAGCGACGAAGGCACGGAAGAGAACATTTTCGCTTCAATATCATATTTAAATGTCAGATACTCATGCGGTTGTAGTGGAAAATCTTTTTTTCCGCTTTCCCCGAGAAGAGACGAGATGTAGTAAATGGGTGCAAAATTCAAGACGTCAAGATTTGACGGGGGAAAAATACTCCGTTGTTTGTGATGCACAAGATTAACTCCTTTCACCGTAGTACCTCATGAGAACTTACTGTTGTTAAAAATGACAAATTTGTTAAAAACTGTGATGACGAAGACAATACAACGTGCTGAAAGACTTTTGTACTAATTTTTCCTTGCCCTGCCCCCGCCCTTCAGTATACACTATACAGCAGGATAGACATAGATTAATTGAGTGCATTCTAGATTCGTCTGCATCCCTAGTTGCAGAAACTTACCCTCTTCCATACGTTGAGGTAAGTGATTTATTGCAATTATCCTCTGCTGCATGCATTATGTATGTAGTTTGCAGAATACGGAATGCAATCCGCCAAAAGTTGCAGACTCCTATTTGTTGTTATTCTCGCCAGCGTCAGAAGACACGGAAAAAGGGGGACGTAACTCGAAATCCGTACCTCGCTCCGCGTATAGCAAAAATAGCCGAGTGTGCGGTCTTAGTAATGTATGGTCTTTGATTCTTTTAAGTGAAAAACTGCTGTAATGTCTGTATCGTCAGTTACTTTGTCTATTGGCAACTTCTTCGTCGTCTCTCGAGCCAAGACGCAGCCATATTCTCTCGGACTTTCACTTTGCCACTTGATGTTTGACCATTGCCTAGTGGCCGCCTCGTCTTGGCTGGTTCGCGAGGATTTATTCGCCAACTAGGTAGGCTAAGCAACGCACCCCAGGCGCGTGCTACAGTAAACCATAGTGGATGCCCGAGGTGGACGACAAGACGAGGTTCACAATGGGAGCACTGCATGACAGAGGCCTGCTTGAGCTTTGGCATGAACCTATGAAATGTCGTCTGTGAAATGTGCTTGAGTGCTTATATTATATGTAAAATCCTCAGATTTGTTTATCTTTCTTGGGAGTTATTTTAACAATATTCATAACCTTATGATTTGGCAGGCCATTCCAACCAGCTAATGAATTTTTCTTCTTAATGCATTCATTGCTTTGTTCTTTCGTTTGTTCACGCTTATTTGTTTGAAACAGTATGCACATACTATCTAGTTTTCGATGTCTGACACTAACTAAATTTCATGGGGCAGCTGTTTTCTAGGGCTGGTATCTCTTGACTGCATGGGCAGAGAAAGAACCTAACCTGGCTCCGCACAGAAACAAGTACATGCAAATGTATGTGTATGTATGTATATGTATTCTTGCTATGCGCAAGACTTCACACCTAACAGGCATGCTCAATGAGCAACATAGTCACCAAAACAATGTTCTTGGTTAAAAATATGTGTTTTAGTCCTTTTTAAAAATCCTTTAGACTTCATGACTTTCTGAGTCGTTCCGGAATGCTGTAGAACACTTTGGGCCTGTAAAGGAAATTGACCTGTTACTATAGGCTTGTGTTTTTTTCTTCGGAATATCTATTAGTTTTTGACTGGAGGATCTTAAATTTCGCACTGGCTTGTAGTCTTTTAGCAGTTCTTGCAGATAGACAGGAGCATTGTCTGTGACACATTTGAAGACGATGCAGAGAACCTTATAAACAGTTCTGTCACTTTGTTCTGGAGTCACTCCACAACTGACGCAGAATGTTGCACTCCAGGGGTGCAGCTGATCTCTGCAATGCCGTCCTTATCGAACGCCCTCTTCTGAAGCATGTGGGCGTTTTGGTGCTTGAACCTGTTTGGATGATGAAAAGACTACGGAGAATAGGAAGAAAGTGTGTGTGTTTTACGAGTTCAAAACCGGAGATCATTCGGCATAACATCTGATGATATACAAATTTCTCGCTGCTAAAATGGCTTATGATATAGAACTTTAAAAAAATTGTCTTACAAACCTCGGCATTCTTACAAACGGGTATTCAGGTTAAACATTTTTTTCATCGAAATTAACCATGTCTAATTTCCTCAGGCTTCATCATTGAGGTGGCAAGATGTCTGTACACGTTCACCAATATTATTAATTTACTGTCGTTTTAGAACACATCAAGTCAACGTGGATCAGGGCAGACCACGTTCCACTGTTTCCATGCAGCCTGTCGTAGATTTCCAGGCCAGATGGTGCCGGACCCTCCAGTCTCAACCCACACTCCTCTCCAGCTCTCTAGCCCTCTCGATCACTCATTCTTCTCCTGTTCCCCTCGACACTTTTCCACTCTTTGCTGCTTCGGCACGTAGAAACCAAGGCCAGTAACTCGGTGGCCCTGTGGACCGGAAGGTGCTCCGTGATGACCTCCCTTTCCGCACTGGAGTCGAGCGTGATGGCGGCATGCTAGGCGCAGCTTTGCCAGCTGTGAAGCCGCTGCCTGAGGTGATGTGGGCACGTAGAACAAGCGTTCAGTGCATATGGCTCTGTGCTGGCTTGGAGACGGGGCAAAACCGGTGTGATTGAATCTGCATGGAAAATCAAATAGTGGAAAATGTCAGAGAGTGAGATAGATGGAGAGTGAGATTGGTGGAGAGTGAGATGGATGGAGAGCGAGATATAGATAGATAGAGAGATAGATAGATAGATAGATAGATAGATAGATAGATAGATAGATAGATAGATAGATAGATAGATAGATAGATAGATAGATAGATAGATAGATAGATAGATAGATAGATAGATAGATAGATAGATAGATAGATAGATAGATAGATAGATAGATAGATAGATAGATAGATAGATAGATAGATAGATAGATAGATAGATAGATAGATAGATAGATAGATAGATAGATAGATAGATAGATAGATAGATAGATAGATAGATAGATAGAGAGACAGATAGATAGAGAGACAGATATATATATATATATATATATATATAGAGAGAGAGAGAGAGAGAGAGAGAGAGAGAGGGAGGGATGGAGGGAGGGAGGCAGTGGGGTAGAATGGAGGTGCATATATCTTTTTTCTTTGTATTATTATCTCGGTAGACTCAAGTCCTTCAGTTTTATCTTTTCCCAATACATCTCTAAGTCATTCTTTCCCTGTACATTCGCACCACCCGCCCCCACATTCAGCCTACATCCCTACCCTGCTCCTGCCCAGTAACTCCATTTCTGCCCTGTTCTGTATTATTTGAGACACGGGTTGCCGGGTGACATAACCTCACGGCGGTTGCTATAGAGACGTCATGGACGCAGGACGGAGAATCCGGGACAACGGCGTGAAGACGTCAGTTTGCGGGAAATCTTGGCTCTACTGACTTCCCTCCATGAATGTTAAACGCCTTCTCTGGGCCGTTGCCTCCTGACAGCCATCCTAGCGCAGTACAAGAATACTTCATGTATGCGCTGTGACCGTGGGCTGATTGGATGACGTAAGGTCCATGCGAGTAGTTTGAGTAGTCTGGGATTTAATACTATCCGTCTTGCTGGAGTCTTGGGTCAAAGTCATTGGCCTCGAAGTCTCACACCCTCGGTGAACGGAGAAATCTGGCTTGATGTTTATGTGACGACTTAACTACAAGGGTCATTACTCTTAATCCGGATGAAGATGGTACCATATATTCAATCCTAGATAGAGGTAGCTTTTCAACAGTGCGGGAATGTTGTTCGTGTGGAGAGACAAATGGAGGTGGAATCTGCACTTTTTTGTGACGTCCGAAGGTCGAAAATGAATTACTAGAAAGAGAAGCATCTTTTTCTTATCCCAAACATAATAGGCTCTTCTTTTTTCCCCCCGTGGAATCCACAAGTTGTGAAGATAACTGTATCCTCCCATAACAAAGCATGAAGATGGCGATTAGTGGTTTCCAGACAAAAGAAGCAGCAATCGGGTTCTATGATGTGTATGCTAATGACTATTCATAGAGCCTAAATGTTGTTTTTACTGATGTTGTTGCTGCTGTTGGCGTGCGAAATACTAAGAAATGCACGCTAAAAGTGTTGTCCTTTATTAGGCGCTAGCTTGAATATTGACTATGTGTTCCTTTTGCTCTTGCTCACATGACGTTAAGTAACCTGTCTAATTATCACGGAAGAAGCCACCCGATCTCAAGTTGGCATGAATATTCACCCATTAACACGCACGCTCCATGAAAGCTAGATGTTGATAAAACCGGACTGAGATGTCATTTGAATGGAAGATTACATTGTATTACATAACATACAGAGTGAAATAACGATTTATCGCACAATGCTTTTATGGAAAATGTGACGTGGCAATCTTGCAGAACCTTTTCTCACTGCGAATAGTATGGACGGCTGTCATTCACACCCGTTTGTTGCATGCTTCCAAACTGGTTTTCACTCAGACTCTCAAGCCTACAGGCCAATTAGCTAGGTATTACAATTCCAGGCCAATTAGCTAGGTATTACAATTCCAGGCCAATTAGCTAGGTATTACAATTCCAGGCCAATTAGCTAGGTATTATAATTCCAAGAATCGATTCATCACTCACTCGGGTTACTCAACCTGACTAGAAACGAGTCACAATTGCTCGAGCCTTGAAGCGACATTAGAAGCAGTCATCATGAGAAAAGTGATGGGACGTGAAAGGAACTATTGACATACCTCTCCAAGGTATATACGTGACTGCATGCTGACAGACATGACTTTTATCCTTTATTGCTTAATGAACGCTTCGAACCGATCTGGCAGCGTGAAAGGTCTCTCTGCAACGTGAGGGGCAACAGAGAAAGAGATAACAGATTCTAGGCATGACACTGGGTGGTAGGGTGGGGTTATGAGGTGGCACAAAAGGGATGGGTGGAGGTGGGGAGAGCAGGCTGATAGGGCTTAACAAGAGCGGGAAAGGTGTGTGTATGTGTGTGTGTGTATGTGTGTGTGTGTGTATCTGCGTCTGTGTGTGTCTCTGTGTGTGCAAATGTGGGTGTGGGTGTGAGGGCGCGCTCGCGCGTGTGCAAATATGTGTGTGTGTGCATGTTTATGGTGTGTGTGTGTGTGTGTGTGTGTGTGTGTGTGTGTGTGTATGTGTGTGTGTGTGCACGTGTGTGTGTGTGTGTGTGTGTGTGTGTGTGGTGTGCATGTATGTGTGTGTGTGTGTGTGTGTGCGCGCGCGAGAAGGGGGGGGGGGGGCTGATGGGTGTTAATAGACTTGTCATGATTGAAATTCGTTTCAGTCTATTCCAATCGATTAACAAATGTCCTATCAGTTCACATGTAGGAGCCCGAAAATTTCCGCGTAAATAATTTCTTCTTTTTAAGAGTACATCATCATACATTAATAAAAAGTATTAAATTTTCCCCCCACAGAAATGTGTTGATTAACTGCAGGAAATGAATATCGATGAGAAGAGGGTGAGGATACACACCCCATACCCCAAAAGCTCCGAGACCACGGGTTCCAGCTGATGAGGGGAGTGTCCAGCGGCGGCAGCCGTATGTAGGAACCTGTCGCCCACATACGAGTGTCATCAAATACACATAACTAGAATGTGATTGATGTTTCTCCAGTTTCTTACTGTAGACCGACGCCATCAGTGTTGCTGGTTTACAAGGATAAATCACGTGGATACTTTATTTCCATCAAGTACTTTATCCAACATCCACTGCTGTCTCTCCTCTCCAGAACTCTCCCTGTCCCTCTTTTTCAAGTTCATTCCGCTACAATTTAAAAATGTCCTATCGGTCTCAATTCTACACACACCGATATTCCAAAGACGATTTCCTCTGTCCCATAAGTACAGCCTTCCACAGCCTTTTCAACCCTTCTTCTTGTGTCCTCTCCAGACAGCAGCTGTGATGCCAGACGCGGCGGAAAGCGCCTTGCAGGTGACAAGTACAGAGGTCCTGCCAGGCATATTGACGAGTACGACAGCCCCTGCAGCGCGAGAAACCTCATCACTCGACCTCAACCTGGAAGTCCAGGACTAGCCACCAAAGGACTGACGCAATTAAGGGAAGCCCTGCCGGCTGTCTGGTCTATGCTGCTCATTGTCCGGAAACACAGCCCTGGGATCACGCCCTGCCGTTTTTCCCCCCTTCCCCAACACCGGGCCTGCTCATCTCCAGATATTAATAGTCGGTCGAGTGACCCCTGCTGATTGAGTTTCGCCCTCTCCCAGGACTGTGGGCGCCCACAGGAGAGATCGATACATTGATCACCGCACCCCCCGGAGGGATCTCCCATTGAAGACCACACGACTCGCTCTTGTAATCCTTCTTCAGCTCAAAGCGGTCTCCGTCCTGTCCTCCCCTGTGAGGAGCCCTGCCCGAATCCCAGATTTCGTTCTCTTGGAAGGATTTCCTTACTTCAAACAAACCATTGCATGGAATGAGAAGGATTCTCGCTGTAGAAGAAAGACTTTTGCCCGGAGAAAAGCATCATTTGCATCAATGCTGTTGAGTCTGCAGCCAACTGCCTTTTTTCTCCTCACCAAAAAATGGTAGGAGACTGGTTCTTTATGATGCGTTGTAACTATTGGATGGATCGCGTCTTTTTTTTTCTTTCAGGGAATCGATTCGTTTGAAGGTGAATCATGTCTCCACGCGGAGTGGTGTAAAGAAAGCTTCCGAAAATGTAACTCACACTTCACACGAGCTCAGAACTTTGTAAAAAACAGTCTGAAGTTGTGATATGATAATAAGAGTACTGAAGGGTTTTGTTGCTTTGTCTAGCAGCGACACTCGTTAACTCGCCTTTATGGTTCAGGTCCTGGTTATCACTCAAGGTTCATGATTTTCATAATGATGAAGAGTCTGATGGAACAGATATTTTGATATCCAGTTGAGTGCCTCTCGAGTTTCAATGCCAACGTTAATGTGTGTCAACGAGCTCAAACTAGAGCAGAAGACCGTGTTGTATTGTGGAATGAAATAGGAAGGGATCACGTGGAAAAGGAATAAGAATGGTGGGACGAAAAAATTGGGCGTTCTTGCAACAGCTGATGATTGTCCTTTCCATACAAGTGCTGTCAGGAGAGCTTGTGTACGCACGAACGCCTGCTCAGTATTGCATGACTTTCTAGTGAGAGAGTTTTACTCAAATGCTGATGACAGTGCAATGTCTGTTCAGTTCAAATTTTTTGTCGTTTCCCTTCATCTTCTAACAAGAAACAGTTATGACAGGAGTCGTTTATTTCGTTTTTGAGAATTTTTCATGATCATTTATCATGCTTTTCAAATGGTTCAATGGACAGACGCTGTAGCTAGAAAAACAGTTGGGATTTAGTTCGTTTTCAGGGAAAATAACATTTTCCGCAGACTGCACTTTTTCCAAACCTAGTTGATAGCGTGCTTCTGCTGGTAGCAACTTTAGAGAAAACAATAATAAACTCGTGGTGCCTGCGTATGTGAGTATTACACAACAATGTTGGGAAGAGCCACGTCAATTACAACATTGATGAGTGCCTGCCAGATTGCTCCTCTGTTATTTTGAGCTTCAGATCTTTCATTCAGATTCAAACGCGCAATTGCAGACTTGATAAACTTCTCTTAGCTGCAGTTTGTGTTGAACTCATTCATGCAGTGTTGCAGTCCTACTGATCCCTGTTCCCGTCCATCTTTGAGAAAGTAAAGTTATCTAAATATGGAGAAGTTAGATACGTGCTTACATTCCTGCGTCAAGAGTGAAATGCTGTCGATGCTGTACAATGTTTCTGTTTTTGTTAAATAATTTTCAGCCCACTGACTCACTGATGCTCTAATCTGTAGCATGATGAGAGAGAAATCCTGACGAACTAGCCTTTTCCCCCTACAATGATTCACCAGATTAATCTCGCCAGTCAGGCCGAGGGTCGGCTACAAGCTTAGAAAAGCGATCATCAACGGACAATTAGCCAGCTCATTTGACATATGTGACCAGCACCACAAAATGAGTGATACGTCGTTTCTTTTTGCATATTTTGAGGTTTTAGTATAAAATTAAAGCCCAGCACCGTAGTTTTTTTTTTGATACCAACATCATTCTTCTACCTTTATTAATAAGGAAGTTATGGCCATTTGCAGTAAGAGCGTAGTAACACGTGAATTCTGAGAAAAACGACGTCAAAGTAAAGAGACAAAATACTCTTTATTTACATTAGCAACCATACGTTAATAAGCATGAAACTTGGCATACTGCAACTGAAGGCATCAAACTACCTCTGCAAAGCAACAGACAATCAACTTTTATCAGAAAAGTGCTATAAATAATGCATAACTCTACTTAGCTATGCTATATCAGAAATGCTTCATAATACTCGTGTCAAGCAAACCTCACAGTGAACCCATGACAAGTTACGTATTGCACTGCATAGTGCCAAGAATAAAGATTATTGTGCCTGGAAACAGTCAACTGCATCAAACTAGAACAAAAAAGAAGTTTTGTTTAACAGTATGTACGTTAATTTCATAATTGCTTTCCTTGTTCTACGCCAACACAAGACAATAATGGAATACTTGAATCATGTAATCAGGGAATCACAACTCCGCCCTGGTTCAGCACCGCACGGCCGTGGAAGCACCCCCGAATCACAGTCTTCCTCGTCCTCGGATGAAGAATAATCATGATCGACTTCGGGCACTGGTAGGGACATCTCCTTCTCTTCCTCTGTCTCGTCGTCATCATCTGACGAGTCGACATCGGCACTAACAAAGTAATCCTCGATCACTGAGGCAGCTTCTTCCCTGCTAATCCCATTTCTTCCTTCGATCAGGTTTCCAGCACGACAAACATTCAGAAGGTTAGCGACTCGATTTCCCATGATAATAGCAATAAAAAACGCACAATGTTGAACTCGAAGACAAAGCGACAGAGAGCAAGTAACACCGGATGTAGAGAGTTGTCTCCCTCCGACCAATCAGAAGCCAAGACCCAAGCAGCTCCATCGTGAGTTGCTATGCCAGACTTCTTTCGTCATCTGCGATTGGCTACATTTAAACTTTTGTGTACATGATTCAATCCCTTTTATTCTTAGCCAGAAGGATATTAATATTAATGAGCTCTACCGGAAGAAAGAAGATTTATTGCCCTTTACAGTGATGTAAGCATGCCGCGAAGCGAGTTGAAGGACGGACTGGAAAAAAAGGGATAATCAACGCTAATTTAGACGTTTTGCATCCTTTGTTTCGATGATCAATGTTAATAAACATCAACTTTCTTCACTTTAGAGGTGAAATTTTAAGTCTAAGACCAGGATATGATGTGCATTATGTGTAAACACGTCTGAAAATAGCTTAACCTCAAAATGCACCACATTGACCTATACCTCTATAAATAGGCTGCCCCTTCCGTTTTGTCCGCGCGACTTATCACTCATTTTGTGGCGCTGGGTTACATTTTTCATAGTGGCACCAACATCAACACGCTTTCAATCAAAACATATGCAGCATACGTGGTTTTGACAGAGGTCTTCACTCCTTCATCGACTGCCGGACTGGTTGAAGCTCTGTCCGAACTGATAGGAACCTAATGCTTGATGATCTTTTCAACTTGTTGAACCAACCGAAATCGAAGCCTAAATGCCAGTCCATATTCATGCAGGTCTTCTGAATATATTTCCCCACCTGTTGTGTAAAGTTATTCCGGAAGAATATTTTCTTCTATTAAGTCTGCCTTTCCGGAAGACAAGCAGAGTGCTGAAAACATGCGAAGCCGAAGTTAATGAAAGAGCATCAGTGTGTTGCACGTTTACAGGAGTAACTGCACTTGGGCGAGGAACGGGAAGAAGACCATCAAGCTATCAAATTTGCCACGTGTTCCTTAATGGATATCAGACAGAGTCTGCGGGAAAAAGTGTACACTCGCAATCACGGAAGAGATGCAGCATACCGTACGTAACCTTCTTGACTCCTGTTAACAGAGTTTTCGCCGGTGCGTTATATATAATTGTGGAAAGGCCCTGTTCTAGCCACAGCAGACAAGAACGCCTTGAACGTTGATGTGTTTGCCTCTGTGTCATCGTCGAGGTGAGGCGTTTTCCCAGCAGCCTGTGCCAATCTGCAACTCCCACTGACCTCCACAGGGCACAGACACACATTTGTTGTTTTCCCCCTGCAAACTGGCACAGCTGCCACTGACAAGCTTCAGATAGCGTCCTCCCAGACTTTACATAGAAAGGTAGGGGTTCTTGACAAGGGCAGTGAGGCCCGACAGGGATGACATCCATCATGTAACTACGAATAAGGTGAGTAGTTTGCACATTTCAGAGACAAACCAAATGGTCAACACATCCTCGGCGTGTCTACTTCTTCGTCTTTTTTTATCCTCCCTTCCATTACCGAAGAAGATGATGTTTTCTTTCCGGACGGTGGTTTCGATTGAGAATGTTTCCCTTTTTGAAACTTAATTTATAGGATTGCCCCGCTCCCCGGGAAAGGAGCCCTTCTACCAAAAAGATATAATGGAACAACAGAGAGAGGCTTTCATATTTTAAATTGGTAATTCAGCGCAAATGCTTGTTTACAAGCGAAATATTTTGTACGGCAAAAGTTGTGGCTTTGTTAATTAATATCGAGTTCCCAGGCAGGCATTTTTGGTATGAGCGATGAAAGAAAGGGTAATTCGATCATACAGACATAAAGACGTTGATTTAAAGAAGATTAAACCTGTGAATGTTCGGCAGACTAGGAGTTTAGTACCTGGTCAGGCTCCAGCCAAACATTTTTGGTTCCCTGCAAGTCAATAGCAAGGAGCACACAACGTGACTGGAGGCGGATCCATTGAATTCATTTTGCAACCCTTCCTTTGCTTTCCCATTTCTCTGGAATAAATTGATCATTGCAAAGTTCAGAAACCTTGACAATAAAAAAATTAATAAAACCAACCATGTCAAATATGCAAAACACAAACGGAATGATATACAGAGAACGAGGCCATGTACCGCATACAATCTAAATCAGTGCATTGCTTCCACTGAAATGACGGGTATCATTATCGTACCTTCCCTCTTCATGTCCTGGTATCGGTTTGAAGGAAAATATATGGGATGAATTCTGGTATTCAAAATTCAAAGACAATGCAGATATATGGCTGGCGGTAAGATACGCAGTGCCTTTATGCACCTTTGCCTTCCACCCCGTCGTTAGAGCGGAGAAACTTGAAATCAATATCCATTACATCTGGCAGGACTCTGCCATTTTGAGGAGCCTTTTCGCTCTCTTTCTGTATACGACCTGCCCAGAGTAGAAATTGAAATCTGCCGTGCTAAGAAGCTGCATTCATGGTCATTGCTTTTAAGCTCTTTACGATGTTTTAAAGTTCGCCTTCACGGAAAACTGCGGAAAGGATTTGCCCATCATTCAATTGTGCCCATAACTTTTGAGAGACTGATGCATGATTAGAACTAAATTGACTGGCCCGCGTGCGGAAAGTTTTCTGCATGAAATGAAGGCGAAGTTGGACCAGCAGCTTCCAGAACGTACACTGTAAAAAACATCCACCCTGGCTTATTCAAAACATGCGACGATCGCCACTTTGCAAGCTTGGATCGAAAGTCGCTTTTTTCAGCCCCCCCGTTTCTGGTCAACTAGGCCTTCCCCGGTCGGGAGAAGAAAAGAGAGATTTTCGATTTTGCATACGGCGACTCCAACTGAGTGAGATAACAAGATGAAATTGACCTGGGAGGCGGATGGTGGAGGAGCAATTTATAGGCCAGCCAGCGATAAGACTTCGCCAGTTTCCATTCCAGACCAGCCGCAGCTCCATCTGAGGTGCCGGGCACTTTCCACTCTGCAGACTGCAGGTCCAGTGTAGGAGAGATTTCCTCGCCTTGTTTTCCCCGCTCCTATCTCATCGCGCCATCGACTGTACTGAGTAACCTGGCAGTGTTGGTCTCCAACCTTGCTGAAGATCGATAGTTCGACACGATTCTCATAATAATCGTAAAAAATAATCGGATTAGATTCGACTCGTACGAGTTTTTTGAGTTTGCGAGTACAGGACGGAACTTTGCTCCGGTAAACTATTCCAACTGAAATGAGCCTGCGCGTGTGTGTATGTTTGTGTGTGTGCGTGAGAGTGTGTGTACATGTATGTATATATGTGTATGTGTGTGTGTGTGTGTGTGTGTGTGTGTGCGCTCGCGCGCGCCGCGCATGGTCTTTCAAGCTCGCGTTTCAATGCACGTGCGTGTGAGCGTGTGATTAGATGCGTATGTGTTTGCATGTATGTATATGTGCACCTGGCTGTGCGGTCATGTAAGAGACTAAACGAAAAAACGACTTCAAAAAGCGAAGGTAAAATGTTTTGTTCTGTTCTGAACTCTTAATCTATGAAGTTATCTCCCCCTTAAATGAAGCGCCAAGAATGGAAGACAGCAGATCTGTCCATGGATAACTGGAGACCGAGTGTCTGTTTGTCCCATTGGTCTTTCCCTGTGGTATTTATGAGATGCAATGAACTCATTGATCAGATGAAGTGTATGTACGTTTGAGCCTGAGACGTCAACGCACGGTAACTAAACGACACTATCGTCCTGGATGCCGGCAGTTCCACGAAACAATGCGAACGAGTAAGGAACAATCCGTTACATTTTGGAGCTTATCTGATCTCTCGTTTGGGAATTACAAACATTAAGATAAATCTTATGCGCATCACGAAGTCGATGACGTCAAACTGTTGATGACGTCAAACTGTTGATGACGTCAAACTGTTGATGACGCCGGCGTATGCGTTCCGCACTCAGAGACCTCCACCATACACTAAAATGAACTAAACTTCGTAGTGTCAGGCCTGGCTGGCATAACATGCTGCCTGAATGAATTATACAGGCCGAAGAAGAGAAATTGTGGCATCCTTGGCGGAGGTTTGCGCTCCCAGAGCACTGTCTAGTTTATACGAGAGATGTACATAGGATGGTCCGCACACAGTTAATTGTATCTCCTTCAACAGAAATAGGCGTGCAGTCACCAGTAAAATCCACCTCGTGTTGTCAGTCGTCGAGTTCTCGAGAGTCAAGTCCATTCTAGCAAAGATTATAGGTTACTGGAGGTCCTACAGACTTTATCTGTGTGTGCGTGAGTGTGTGTGTGTCTGTCCCGACATCACGGCTGATTTCTCAAAAACTACTGGACGGATTTCCTTGACATTTTGCACACTAACTGGAAGTTAGGTCCGATTGAATGTATCAAATTTTTCAGAATCGAGGCTTGATGAGAAAGTGTTTTTTTTTAAGGTCGTACACTCGACATTGCCTCCCCAAATACTCCATTCATGGAATGGCCAAATTGCGAAATGTGTGACGTCATCAACAACGTGACGTCATTTGCGAGTAGAGTCTTGAGGATAATGAATTTCGAGAACATTGGTGAAAGGATAAAGAAGGATTTTTTTACGATGCAAGTAGTCAATTCATGGAATGGCGACCCACTCCACAGCCACGCCGCTTTCTCGCTCTATCTCGCGTGGTAACAGATGCAGGCGGCAAAATGGCTTCCACATGAACGCAGATTCGTTGCGTTGTATTCCGGACATCATTTGTGTCTCATTTTTGCCAGACATTGAGAAGATTTCTCAGACTGTGATAGACAGGGGTATGAATAAATACTACTCATTGCCCTCCAGGTTTACTGGAGGTCCTACAGACTTTATCCCTCCAGGTTTACTGGAGGTCCTACAGACTTTATCCCTCCAGGTTTACTGGAGGTCCTACAGACTGTATCTGTCTGTCTGTCTGTCTGTGTGTGTGTCTGTCCCGACTCCACGGCTTATATCTCAAAAACTACTAGACGGATTTCCTTGACATTTTGCATACTAACTGGAAGTTAAGTCCGATTGAATATATCAAATTTTCAGAATCGAGGCTTTGAGAAAATGGTTTTTTAAGGTCGTACACTCCAGAGCGCCTCCCCAAATACGCGGTTCATAGAATGGCGAAATTGCGTAATGTTTGACGTCATTAATAACGTGACGTCATTTGCAAGTAGAATTTTGAGGATAATGGATTTCGTACACTCGAAAGCACCTCCTCGATAGTCAATAGATGTAAGAGCCTAATCGAGTCAAACTCTTTTCCTACGTTCACAAAACAACATTTGGCTTCTTTGTATGATGAACGTCTACCAGCAGACGCAAAAAAGCGATACTACGCTGTGTTGGCGTCAAATTCATTCCATTTGTGAAACCGGTAAAGTATATGTACCATCTAGATCGTTGCCTTCGCTGGTTAAAAGCCTGGAATCGCCCAGCGAACTAGCTGAATGTCGACACAATCACGCGGCACTGTTGTACATTTGCAGTCAACGTAAGATCTCGAAATCGAGTCAGAGTTATCTTTTCCTACTTTCATCCTACTTTCAGCAAAAGAAAGGCTTGCAACGCTTAGTTATATCCACTTCGCCGTAGTAGCAGACTTTATTGCTTGTAGAACGACAGTAGGAGTACCAAAGATCTTATAGTTACACAAAGATAGCTCATTAGCTCATTGTTGTGAGAATCGAGACACGTTGCTAGCCCAAGCGGAAGGTTACTTGGGAAGTAATCACACCGCTTAACGACACATAACATCGCTTGGTTCTCGACGCGTTTCTGATGCGTTCGGATCATGTTTGTGAATAAATTTACAGTGTAATGTGTAATAAAATGATTTGCTGCAATAATGGGGGTGTTTTGGCTTTGTTTTTTTTTGTAGCAGGCGTTGTGAAATTGAACTCGCAGAAATGCCTATTAACACATGGTGTTGATGACGGAACGATTTAGTTTTCTAAGAATTTTATCGAAGAATGCAAGCTTGTTTATCAACGTATACATCCCTGTGGAATATCTTTAGGAAATGCAAAGCAATACATGCCTGTCAAGAAGGTGATTTGCGGCCAGAAAGTCATTCGATAAAGTGAGTTCAGACGATGATTTATCTGTATGTCTGTCGACTCTCTGTCACAGTGTGTGTCTGTCTCGACTTAAGGCTGATATCTCAAAAACTGCTAGACGGATTTCCCTGACATTTTGCACATCTACTGGAAGTTAGGTCCATCCTAAAATGTACAAGACCACTCAAATTTCATGAACTATCATCCATTTTTCTACAATTTACAGTGCAAAATACGAAGCGAGTTTACAGAAAAGAACGATACAATTGCTTAACAAACACGTACTAACGTCAGTAGCAGAATGGTTCAGATGGTTAAAGCGTTGGACTATTGTAACGTTAGGTCATGCGTGAACGGGTTCGAATCCATGTTGAAACTTTTTTCGAACCCAACCTGTTTTTTGGTGTTTCCCCCCCCCCCCCCCCCCCCCTTCTCTTTCTCTAGAGGTTGCGGGTTCGAACCCGATCTTTTCTTAAATGCCAAAACCTGGAGGTTCAGCGCCAGCGGTTTTTATCTGTCTGTCTGTCCCGTCTTCACGGCTGATTTCTCAAAAACTACTGGACGGATTTCCTTGACATTTTGCACACTAACTGGAAGTTAGGTCCGATTGAATGTATCAAATTTTCAGAATCGAGGTTTGAAAAAAGTTACTTTTTACGACATACATTGCAAAGAAAACGCTACAACAGAGTCCAAATGCAAAATGCGTGACGTAATCATTTGACGTGGAATAACGTGACGTAATTTCGAGGAGATTTTCGAGGAGGATTAATTTCGAGAACATTGGTGAAGGAGAGAGAAGGATTTTTTTACGATGCGGGTCGTTTCGTATCCTGGACGTTTCGTACCTAGTTCAGAAGCTATGATGAGTGACATTATCGCAATAAGAAAATTGCGCTAAGACCCTATAGAAGGCAACACATTACGATGGGGCGTTCAAAAGGCTTCACGGCCTATATATAGCCTCTCAACTACTACTACTACTACTACTACTACTACTACTACTACTACTACTACTATGAATAAATACTACTCATGTCCCTCCAGGTTTACTGGAGGTCCTACAGACTTTTAAATTTATAATTGCTTTACAAACACGTAGTACCGTTAATTGCCGAATGGCTCAGATGGTTAAAGCGTTGGACTATTGTAACGTTAGGTCATGTGTGAACGGGTTCGAATCCACGCTGAAACTTTTTCCCCCTCTTTTTTCGAGAGGTTGCTGGTTCGAACCCGACCTGTTTTATTGGGTTTTTTGTGTGTTTTTTCCCCCTCTTTTCTCGAGAGGTTGCGGGTTCGAACCCGATCTTTTTTTGTGTGCCAAAACCTGGAGGTTCAGCGCCAGCGGTTTTTATATGTGTAACCTATAATCTTTGATTCTAGTAAACTAGAGATTTCGCCTACTACTGACTCGGATTCACAGAATGAGTCAAGGCAACCCCTCGGAGAGAAAGAACAATCGACACAGATGAACTGTCACCCGCTGACTCCTTTGCGTGCGAAACGTACACTACTGCCCTTTTCCCCTCGCTGAGTATCCAGTGGCTGAGGTGTAGATTTTTGGAATCAACGACAGAATTGTTCTAAGCAGTGCACTTTTCCCGGGGCCAGGTTTTCAATTTACAATGGGCGTCCACAGAAAACTGGAAGGCGACGTCAGTTAGTGGACTCAAGGTGCTGGCGTTCATGCGTCGACGGGAAGTTAAATAGAACATCTGGTGTCGTTCGTACTCTCTCCGAGGTGCTTCCTTCTCCACTGAAAAGTTGTTTGTGTTCTCGTGCTTCAGTTCTTAGTGAGAACATCTGCTGAAAACACATCGGACTTCCATTAGTTTGCTGGTTCCATATTTACCTGTCACACGAAATTACTGCAACGCACTTGAAAGAATCATTTCACTCCGTTTATCTACTTTTAGTACCCAATCTTATAATGATTTCCTTTTTCAAGTTCGACAACGCTTAAATCAGGTTAATCTAGAGAAATACAACAGACGGTGTTTTGTGAAAATATAAAGTGGCAATGGACTTGATAGACGAAACAACGAGAAACGAAGTCTGACTTTGGGAATACTAGGACTACTCGTACACTCACAAAACCATTGCATCCTTGACCAAACAATCAACCTTCTCTGTCATGTCCTCTGCTTGAAGTCCTCGTAAAGGACAAGGAAACCCTGAGACGAAATGCCTTCCTATCTGGGTCACACCGCTGACCTGGATTCCATCCCTGCGGCACCTGGCGATGATGAGAAAACCTCTCGCAGTGATTATCTTCCCTTGTTGTCGGGTGTCCGTGCAGAAGAGGTCGTGAAACTCAGGATCCCAAAGGATGATGGAACTGGGAGGCAGCCGGTGAGCCACCGCGGGCGGCATGAGGTCCGTTTCTGAGAGGCAACACCTCTGGCTGTGTCGACCGCCCTGGGGTATTCCTCACCTCGTCTGCAAATTTGCATGCTGAAGAAGCCAGGCCATGTAATTTAATTTCCCACATGAAGCTGTGCACGCGCTGTTCCCGGGGAGAAATCACTCTCGTTGAATTACTGACTGGAAATTGTTGGGTAAACGAGGTTCTGCCACTGGGTGGTTGTAGCTCAGCTGCGTATCTGATTGCCTGTTAAGAGTCTGGGGGAAATCTCAGCCTTGAGCATTGCCGGAAAATGCAGCAATGCCTGTGAAATTTAGGAATGCTTTGTCAGTGAGAGAGAGAGAGAGAGAGAGAGAGAGAGAGAGACAGACAGACAGGCAGACAGGCAGACAGGCAGACAGGCAGACAGGCAGACAGGCAGACAGACAGGCAGACAGACAGACAGACAGACAAAGAGACAGAGACAGACAGACAGACAGAGACAGAGACAGAGACAGAGACAGACAGAGACAGACAGAGACAGACAGAGAGACAGAGAGAGACAGTGACAGAGAGAGACAGAGGGAGAGGGGGGAGGAGGTAACAACAGCAGGAAGCTTGTAGACGGCTGAGACGATTACTTGTCTTGACGTTCTTGCGACACCTGCTACATGTTATTTCACCAGTAGACATCTCGTCCCATTTACATGCCTGAAAACGTATAATTTGCAGATCCCATTCAGTGACGGTAATGAGAGGCTATATTTGCTGGCATCAAGCGGCATGATATTGAAGGAGACGTTTCCTCGGGCCACCATGACCATGTCTATTACGTCTATTTGTACTCTGTCCACGGTACCCCGCGAGTGACGAGTGAAAGAGCAGGGTAGACAGGGCATTGAACTCGCTGTGGTTGAAAACAATGCTTACATATATAAGCTCTCTTTTCAAGCTATCCCTATGCCTGCATATGTGCCAGCGTTTTGCATGAGTGTAGGCCTATATGCGAGCTACGCACGCGCGTGTCTTCGTGCGCCTGCGTGTTAGTGCGTGTGTATATGATTGCGTTGTTCCATCGTGCGCATGTGTATGTGTGTGTGTGTGTGTGTGTGTGTGCATGTATACGTGCTTGTGTGTGTGTGTGTGTGCGTGCGTGCGTATGCATGTGTGTGTGCGTGTGTGCGTGCGTGCGTGTGCATATGCTTGTGTGTGTTTACGTGTGCGCGCGCGCGCGTGACTGACTGATTGATAACTTCCTATCTCATGCTTCATCACCAGTTAAGAAGGTATGATTCGGGCGTTTCTGGACCAGTGGTCTCGAAAGGACGACACGACGTCCCTCTGAAAGGGATGCAGATAATTGTTTTATCCTCGAGACGCCGGAGAACTGCATCGTTGCGTTGTTTCTTGCTTTCACGTCTGGGTTGCTCTGATCACGGCATGTGTGACATCAGATATAAATGCAGCAAATTAAGAACTAATAATGATGATATCGAATAGTGCTGAAAACGCGCAATTCTATGTCTAGTTGATAATGTGTTAGAGCCCTCTGACGCAGGTCAGAAGTAGCGCGTCCACTGCAAGTATGTCCCGTCTCGCTTGGACGTCTCTCGTGGACCGAGGAAGACGCAATGATGTGCAGTCATCCTTTGGAGATGGACACGCATGCAGCCTCGGAGACCGAAGTTCCGAAGTGGAAGGCGATTTGCAGATTGGGCATGGAACGCTAGTCGTCGTGGCAGGGGTGCAGGCAGAGGCAGCTCTCTTGCAGCGGCAAGGCGTTTACAGTGGTCTGCCACAACTTTGGCAGTGGCTGTCATCGTTAGGGCGCGCCAGGTAGTCCTGTTGGAGGTAACAGCCTCAAGCTCGCGAGGATGGAGATTTGTCCATCTGAGGTTTGACTTTTTGTTGTCTTTTTACCTCTTTCTTGGTAGTCTCCGGTTGCGACTGTCCAGAATGAGCGCTATACAGAATACTTGCCTGGGAACCCTGGATAAGTTAGCTAGATTAAAACGTGAAATCTTGAATACAAGTTGTTTCTTCTCAAGAATAATACAGGCCACCAGTTGAGATACGAAGAAAATATGGAGAAAAAACTCACTAGATGTGTATACACAGTTTATTTTAACTGTCAACCTTTCAACAAAATAAGCTTGAATGAACACGTAAATCGAGGAAAATGTCCAGAACTCCTAATGTACATGAACACCATAAGAACTTGGGTACACAGCTGACCAATGAAGGACACAGTTCGAGTATCATACATTTTTCTCTTGCGAAACTCCACAACACAATGCCAAGTCGAAGGTGCGATGGCAAAAGGTGAGAACTGACGTGCAAAATTCAAATAGTGTCGAGTGAAAAGTCTCTCGAACATAGTAACGTGACAAACCTGCGTGTGACATTTGCACTGCACTATGGGAAAAACAGACGCTATTTTAAACAAACATGTACAATCTGAAGCATATTTGAAAAGCAACACTTACAACGAGTGACCCCCAAAATAGGAGGACTCCTTCCATTTCAATATAGATATATTTAATCTCTCTTGTCAAGCCATTTTGACCATTCAGAATAGATCAGCATACCTATATCTGAAAAAACCCAAGCAATACACATTTTTAATAAGAATCAAGCACGTAAAACGCTCTTTTAACAAAATAGGAACCCACAATCCACTTAGAATGTTACTATTGAAAGGAGGTGTTTAGAGTTGTCTGTACATCGTAAGTTGCCCTGTTGATGTCGAATACGTAAATCCCTTCAAGCAGTAACTCGTCTCAAACAACATCTAAACAGCGTAAACAAGTTATGCACAGAAAAATAAAAACAAGAGCAGGTGGGTCAGATTGCAACTTCTCTTCCAGAGAAGCACAGTCGTGTTTTGTGTTTGCGCTGGGATGATATCACGGACACATAATATTACACATATTTCATATAGGTTAACAAGCGTATGTCCAGTATCAAGTACATTCCGCTAATTCAGATGCGGATTTCAAAATTAGGGGAAAATTGCGTAAATAATCCATAGTCCTTTTATTTGGCTGTACTGGAAGAACTGACGCTATTTTCAAAGTTCCATCTGAAAAGATTTGTATTAAGCTAACGTGGGGATGATAGATACATAGCAAAGTATACTAATGCTTATATGCATAAATATACCTCAATAACAATTTCTTTTATGCAGTTACAGCAAAGCTGCCCAAGTATATAATATGGAGAGAGAGAGAGGGAGAGAGAGAGAGAGAGAGAGAGAGAGAGACAGACAGACAGACAGACAGACAGACAGACAGACAGACAGACAGACAGACAGACAGACAGACAGACAGACAGACAGACAGACAGACAGAGACAGAAAGAGAGGACAGACACAGACACACAGACACACACACGCACACACACACACACACACACACACACACACACACACACACACACACACACACAAAGAAGAGAGAGAGAGAGAGAGAGAGAGAGAGAGAGAGAGACAGAGACAGAGACAGAGACAGAGAGAGAGAGAGAGAGAGAGAGAGACAGAGAGAGACATAGACAGAGAGAGAGACAGAGACAGAGACAGAGAGACAGACAGAGATAGAGAGACAGAGAGACAGACAGAGAGACAGAGAGACAGAGAGAGGGGTGTCCGTTCACATTGGTCCACCCTATTCTTCAGTCATTCCTTTAATTCCCTTTTTTTAATCCAGCAGGCGAAAAATCAATACAAGTAGACATTCATAATCAACATAAAAGGTTTCCATTTACCACTGTTCGCTTATCGAACTCCAACAGACACACCTGCGTCATATGGCCGGGAGGACCTGACAGAAAAATTGAGTTATGTCTGCTGGACACTTAATAATCGACGTTTGCCATATTTCACTTGGCGCTGAAGGTAACAAGGTGACCACGTACGTGAATTCGTGGAGTAAATGAAATGCTGAAAGGAAGTTAAGGCGGTATGTTACACAGAGGGTCAATAATGAGACGAGTTTGTCATGCAAAACTTAATACAAGGAGGTAAGTTGTCTATGCTGAATGTGTAGGAAACGATAGTGCCAGACAAAAATTATGAGAGGATTTTGAACTGGATGTACTCGTCACACGCCTCTTACATATGAATGATTGCTGTACCCGTTACTCTTAAAGAGCGCGCAGAGATGATTCAGACCATAATATCATAAACAAGGATATCTAATGTGTATGTACTACAATTGAAGAATACACTTAAGCAGAAAAAACATTTTAAGTAACTGGTAAGATTTCTCCCAAACTTCACCTCTTGATAGCTTACAACAAAGTAAAAGGCATGCAAAATGATGCAGAGAAATCACATTACTCTCTCTGTACACACCTTCTGATTATCTCAGCCTAACTTTGCAAACTCATAGCAGAAAGCTCACCAGGGAAAGATAGTATCCCAATATTATTCTCTTCATTTCCGTTATGTTAAAAATCGATAGCATAGTAAACCCTCAACCAGTTTTCACAGAAACGCACATCATAACGCCCTCAGCAATCAACTTTAACAACAGCTGTTACGTAGATCCTCAGTTCAGTTAAGAAATTGCTGTGGAGATCAACTCGTAAAGGCAATGCTACATGCTTGAGTATTTATTTCTTTCAGTCCCTGATGTTGAAGTAATAAGATAACAGTTCGTGTTCTATGGATTTTCCTTAAACTGCTTCAAGGCAAGTTTCTACCTTTTTAATGAAGCAAAGCTAAACCAATGTAATTACGCTAAGGGCGCCATAACCCAGCCATTATACATGTAGAGGTACAGAAGAAATTTGCACGACCAGCGATGCCCTAACATTTATTAGATTATGCAAATTATGAAAGAAACATCACGTGATATAAGAAAACCTCATTAAAAAGTCTACCCACAATCATGCTGCTTACGAGCACTCATAAACTGCAACGAGAAAAATGCCTTCAGTGCAAACGATCCTCTTCCGTAATACTACTGTTACAACACAAGAGAACTTTGCTCAACCTGGCTTGTACTGAATACAACGGCTACGCGGCTTGGCGGTAGAACAATTCGATGCTTCGGTGAGATAATGCCATCGACAATATTAGGCACGCGCTCTCAGTAATCTTGTTATGTCCAACGATAAAAGTTTACTCCGGAGAATGGTTCTTGCGTTAGAGAAAAACGACGTCACTTGATGTCGTCATCCGGGTTCTGCATGCCTTTCCTCATTTGCATGGATATGTAGCTGTAGAGCTTGCGCCAGGCTGTGGCCACTTCCCTCGTGTAGCGTTCCTTCAACATGGTCTTGAACCCATGGTCCAGGGATGGCCACAGCCTCTGCAGATAGACACAGCACTAGAATTAGCGACTTCTATAATAACAAAAACAACAACGACGACGACGACGACGACGGTTGTGGAGATGATGATGATAACGATGAGTATGATAATGATTGAAATGATGATGATGATGATGATGATGATGATGATGATGATGATGATGATGATGATGATGATGATGATGATGATGATGACAACGATGACGACAATGACGATGACGACGAAGATACCATTTGCACACAACACTGAATTACTTGTACGAGCACCGATGCAAAAAAAAAACATTCTTGAGATAACCTTAAATACAGTTGATGCACGGATTGGGCGAATAAGTTTGTCTTTGGAAGCGCACACAAATTTGCACTAACCATGCTGTATTACTCGCACGTCTGCATTCGCATATGCATGCAGATTATGTGCATGGCTGACGCTTGTATGCTATTCGAAAACGAGGGCAAATTCACAGGTACTGAAACACATAAACTTATCCATATACGCATGCATACACGCAAAATGGTGCTTCTTGCCAAACGCAAACGCCAACACTTATTCGAGTCCGGGCTTAATAGCGATGTTCAATCACACGCAGCAGGTATGTAGTCAAATGATCACCCTTCCTTTTCAAGATACAGCTAGCTGATCAGGTTGTCTTATAAGGCAAAATCTAAGGTTTTTTCATCATATTTTATTTATTTGAAATTTCCAAAAGTCAGTTTTATGTGACCTGTTGTCTTGCTGAAGTGCGCGTTTGTTGTAAGGAATACAAATATTCCCTTACATTATTATCATTTGTTTGACGATATTTATCGCATGTAGGCGGATCAGCACATGTGCAGTCTGTTTTTCTTTCTTTCTTTCTTACTTTTTCCTTCTTTGTTTTTTTTTCATGCAGGCCGGTCACCGCTCTGTGACTTGTTTGCGATGTGACTTAAAAGTATCTCTGCGCTCTTGCGTGCATGAGCGTGTACTCCTAAGTTGGATTGCATGACCAATTCTGTCTGAAAGAATGTGCAAACTGGATTCGAGAGTGTGATGGTGTCAACGCGTCTTTAGTAACCCGATAACAAGAAGGTGGAGTACCGGGGTTGGACCAAGGTAGTTATTAGAGAAATAGATGGTGACCTGTTAGTCCAACGTATTCTTTCGTGATCTTATTCGTGGCTGGAAAGGGCCGTTTAAGAGTGTGGCGAGTTTTCGGAGGCGACTCATTCGTCAGGCCAGAGATAAAAGAGACTAGCGTTGGTATGACTAACGCCAGTCTCTCTCATCTTTGGCCTGACGAAGGAGACTCCTCCGAAAGCTCGCCACACTTCAAATGGCCTTTTTCAGGGCCACGAATAAGATCACACAAAAACACGATGGAATAACTGGTCGCCACCTGTCCCTCTACTGAGCTGATAACAAGGTAGGAAAGAAAAATCACAACGTTCCTGCCTGCCTCGAAACTCACGAGGAATGTATCAATTTTTAGAAGACTGTCCACGAATGTCGACAGAGCAAAGTAAATTTAAACGAATCTTCTCGTCGTGAAAGTTAATTATCTGCCCACTTCCGTCAGGATGCCAGGAGGTTAAAGCTTAGGAATGGTGCCGGAGGTCAGCTGTTCTTAGACTCTTCGAAATCAGAGACCAGAGCAAATTTGCTGAACACTTGCTCGGGCTTTTCGTTGTATAGATTGCACGCCTGGGCGCTTTTATCTTCATCTTACAGTGTTTGCAAAAAGACATCTGTGCACGTACACATGAAAGCTATTTCCATTCGGCAGTCATTCACGCGAAGAAACGTGCGCATTCACACGCAAGAGCGTATGCACATAAACACAAGCACACACACGTCCACGCTCGCACTTGGACACGCACACACACACACACACACACACACACACACACACACACACACACACACACACACACACACACACACACACACACAGAGCCAACTAGAACTGCCGAGCAACCCTGAGAGCAGCGACTGATCCAATGTAGGTGATGAAAAGAGGCAGCAGAGACATGGAGGGGAGATTACAAGCACAGCAAGATCGCTTCCAACAGGGCTTGGGAAGCTTTGGGCTTTCCTTATGTGCCGGACCTCTCTCTGGCTTGGACGCCTCGAAGCTTTGAACGCCTTTACCGTGTCTGTAATGGCAGTGTTCCACGCCAGTCTGTCTGGAGTGAACTCTTCCGGGACACCACTACAATGTTGCAGTCCTTCAGACTTGCTTTGAAGCTAGAATTATGGGCCGAGGAAAGGTAAGGCAGAGGATGAGAGAGGAGTGCGAAGAGCGGCAAAGAAGTCCAAAAGACAGCAGCAGAAACGGAACCAGGCGTGGGCTGGGACGGCTTAAGGACTTGGGACATGTATTGATTCAAGACTGCAGTAAAACACAACTAAGAGGATAAAGATAGCTTACAACGACGCAGAGGACGTTAGAGGGACGTAGTTAGGGAGAGGCTGGGAAGGCAGGGGTGGAGAAGACAGGGCCGGGGAGGACAGGGATGAGGAGGACAGGAGTGGGGAAGACATTGATGGGGAAGGCAGGGGTAAGGAAGACAGGTATGAGGAGGACAGGAGTGGGGAAGACAGGGATGAGAAAGACATAGATGGGAAATTCAAGGATTAGGGAGACAGGGATGGAGAAGGCATGGATGAGGAAGTCATGGATGAAGAAGACAGGGATGAGGAAGACAGGGATGGGAAGACAGGGATGGGGAAGACAGGGATGGGGAAGACAGGGATGGGGAAGACAGGGATGGGGAAGACAGGGATGAGAAAGACGTGGATGTGGAAGACAGGGATGAGGAAAACAAGGATGGGGAAGACAGGGATGAGAAAGACGTGGATGTGGAAGACAGGGATGAGGAAGACAGGGATGAGGAAGACAGGGATGAAAAAGACGTGGATGTGGAAGACAGAGATGAGAAAGACAGGGATGAGGAAGACAGCGATGGGGAAGACAGGGATGAGGAAGACATGGATGAGAAAGACAGGGATGGGAAGACAGGGATGCGGAAGACAGGGATGGGGAAGACAGGGATGAGGAAGACGCGGATGTGGAAGACAGGGATGAGGAAGACAGAGATGAGGAAGACAGGGATGAGGAAGGCAGGGATGAGAAAGACAGGGATGGGGAAGACAGAGGTGAGGAAGACAGAGATGAGGACGACAGGGATGGGGAAGACAGGGATGAGGAAGGCAGGGATGAGAAAGACAGGGATGGGGAAGACAGGGATGAGGAAGGCAGGGATGAGGAAGACAGGGATGAGGAAGGCAGAGATGGGGAAGGCAGGGATGGGGAAGACAGGAATGAGAAAGACAGGGATGAGAAAGACAGGGATGGGGAAGACAGGGATGAGAAGACAGGGATGAGGAAGACAGGGATGAGGAAGACAGGGATGAGAAAGACAGGGATGGGAAGACAGGGATGAGGAAGACAGGGATGGGGAAGACAGGGATGAGGAAGGCAGGGATGAGGAAGACAGGGATGGGGAAGACAGGGATGAGGAAGGCAGGGATGAGGAAGACAGGGATGAGGAAGGCAGGGATGAGAAAGACAGGGATGGGGAAGACAGAGGTGAGGAAGACAGGAATAAGGATGACAGGGATGAGAAAGACAGGGATGGGGAAGACAGGGATGAGGAAGACAGGGATGAGGAAGACAGCGATGGGGAAGACAGGGATGAGAAAGACAGAGATGGGGAAGACAGGGATGGGGAAGACAGGAATGAGAAAGACAGGGATGAGAAAGACAGGGATGGGGAAGACAGGGATGAGAAAAACAGGGATGAGGAAGACAGGGATGAGGAAGACAGGGATGAGAAAGACGGGGATGGGGAAGACAGGGATGGGGAAGGCAGGGATGAGAAAGACAGGGATGAGGAAGGCAAGAGAGGGACGACTGAAAATACGGAGAAGCAAGAGCTGCAGAACAGACTTGGCTCAGAAGGGTGAAGACGTGCCTCAACTCTTTTCCTTCTTGCCATATTTTAATTTAATTGTTTATAAGAGAGAATCATTTATGCCAAAGGAATCAAGTTTCCTTTTATGTGTACGTCAATGCTGCGTTATATTACTTGCGTCTTATTCGTGCCGAACGGATTTTTTTTTGTTGCTGTAACTTTACCTACAGTTTCGGTAATGGTTCCATTTCTGCTTGGATCCTCAGGTCAGGGTGTTTTCAAACCTAAAACAACGTACACGTTTCCTCTAAATGAGCGCTCTGCATGGATAAAACATCTTGAATAAAGAAATACGCGTGTGTATTCGTGTATGCGAATGTGTCGGACTCATGCATGTTTCTTCCTGGTCTGTGTATGTTAACGTGAGTGTATAAGAGAGTGCATGCAAATGTGCTCGCCTTCATCTGTATCTCTGCGCATGCACGCACGTGTGTGCGTGCCTGATTTGCATTTTATCAGAGATTTGACAATTTAATAATATGCAGTTTGCATCATGCTTCATTGACAGAAATAAGTCGGTAAAGGGCGAATTAGGCAGCAGTCGAGGTTTACATATAATGGACTGGAATGTCAGGACAGGGTGGAATAGATAAAGGTCTACTCGCATTGATTAAAAGCGGAAAGTTGTGGGACAACAAGAAAGGTGTTCCTGGAAAATTCCCTAACAATAGAAGGACGAGGTAAGACGGACGTAAAACGGAAAAAAGGGTGAGAAAGCGAGGAGCTAGCGAAGTCATTCGGAGCATTTTGAACAGGAGCAAAGAGCATAAACAGAGACTATCTGAAAGAAAGTCTGCCCAAGAGAGGATATGACCCTTATATTCTAGTATCAAGGGATATAGCACTGCTACGTACGAAGTAGGACGGAGACTTGAAAGGAATGGATGAGACCACTTACGTAATAGAAGGTCGTCAATGCCAGTGAATGTTTGTGAAATCCCGTTGATCACTCTGGGTTGGGCACGGGAATGGAGAGCTAATTGGCAGTGAGAAGGTGAGTAAGGTTGTTTAAAGAACACCAGGGGCAAGGCAGCCAGAGGTAACTAATACCAAATAGGGTGGTGAAAGGGAAGCAAGCTGGGAATAAGGCGGCTCAGTATGCAGAAAGGAAGCATAAACAGCACTTAGAAGACATTGAAGTCCTACTAACCACGCAGACCACCGAAGAAGTCGGTTAACTGAGAGAGCAAGTCAATGATTCTGTCCCAATGAGAAAAGCACCATCTCCACAGCACAGCCCCCGGTCTTCACCTTGAGCATGTTGGGCTTGACGTCCCGCTTGACGTGGGTCTGGCCGATGGAGATGAGCACGCTGTTGAGGAAGTCCGAGTCCTCCAGACTCTCCACTGCGGCGCCCAGCCCCTCCATCACCGTCACGGCGTGCTTCTGCAGCATCTCCCTGTCCATGTCCCACTCCAGCTGACTGGCCTCGTTCATCCTCACGATCTTCGGGAACAAGGATTTGAGGTCGGGCTCTGTCTCGAACAACCTGGCAAAGGAGATGAAGCTGCATAACACACTGATGTCGATGACCCGGCGGAATGTCAAGAGGCGTTCTGGTGTGGTTGGGTAAGTGTGGTACTTGTCAGGGAAAACTGTGTGTGTGTGCATGTGCGCGTGCGTGTGTGAGTGCGTGCGTGCGTGTGTGTGTGTGTGTGTGTGTGTGTGTGTGTGAGTGTGCGTATGTGTGTGTGTGTGTGTGTGTGTGTGTGTGTGTGTGTGTGTTTTCAGTGTACTAAAAGGAGTCATCGGAAAGGTGAAGGTAAATGTGGCAAATTTTTTACCACTACTTTTTACCCATTAAACTGTTTCAAGTTGGAAATCCATTCAGAAAGTACCTCTCAGAAAAGCACATTAGACACAGAAGTTGCTGCGACCGCAATCAGTCTAGTAAATTTATGAAACATATGCAGCATCAACCATAATGAATGGATGTTTTTGTGGTTGTTAGTGTAAGTAGAGTATTACTTTGGTATTTAGCGCGTTTTATACTCAGTGGAATCCCCATCATCTATTGTTTATAAGCATCCTATTACAGTGGTTGTATGCCAACACCAATATGTGTTTATAGACCTAGGGCCGATCTCAGTTATTCTGCACACCATGTTTTGTGAGAAAATATAACTAATACACGTAGAAAATAATTTAAAAAACACCCAACTGCTCCATCAGATGTTAGTGTAAGATATCAATCTGCCTGGCTTTGAGAAAGGCTTTAAATGTAATGTCTGAAGTGGCATTTAATCACGCAGACAACTTTAAAGCGAAGAGAAAAAAATTGTGACGTTCATGTGCTGAATATTGTAATTTTGGCAAAAATATATCCTTATTTCATATTTTGATTAAGTGTCATACCATTCTTTCTGAAAACTTTCCGTTTGAATCTTTCGAAAATCTTAACGTACCGAGCCGACCTATTTCTTTCTCTGCGAAAGTCTGAGCTTCCCCCTCCCCTCCAAATGTAGCCTACGTGTTGAAAATAACACCATATGGCTGAATATGTTAATCAGAAACCACGTGGAGGTCCTACCGGTATTCCAGACACAAAAGAGAAGGAAGCGTTCAGAAACCCCACACCCAAGATGTCGGGTACATCAATAGGCACTATTATGTGCTTCTGCCCGCTGGGCGTAGACAGTGGATGACACAGAGAGCGTGGTAGCAGTCATTAGGCAAATATGGAAAAAATTACGGTTACGGTAACCCGACCGACCCTATGTTTTTTCTGCTGACCCTAAACTTTCTTCGATCGTGTGAAAAACAAAAAGAAGAAAACAGAAAGAAATGGACGGTAATCGAGGATATATGTTCTGTCTCATCTTCCCAGCCCTATGAGCTCCCAGGGAATCCGCCATCTAAGTAAATAATCAGTTTTCGCAGCGAGAAAGAAATGGTATTTTATGTATAATCTGCCCTCTCGTATATTAAAAAATTAGTTTAAAAAAGTTTAAGTCGACCTACCGACCATCTTTTTAAAACCATGTTACCTTAACCGCAACTATTTTTTTCATTTGGCCTTAACAGAACAACACTCCAGCTTACCATCGCGTGTCTCAGTTTTCTAGTAACAGACAACATTTCTCTCTCCATTCAGTGCCTCCTGGGTAGAGGTTAATTTTAGAGCGATGCCTTAATGGTTTTTCCTTCTTCAGTTTTAAACACATTAAAATTTTTATTAAGGACGTTCAGAATTACCAGTAAACGGGCACGACAAAAACCTTGACATTTCATCAGTATCATAACGGTGACAACGATATAAAATTCTGAACACTATCTCGTAAGCCGATATCGAAGTAATTACAAGAAGTTGTTGTGCAGGTGACAGAGGGGATGAATGAGAGAGAGAGAGAGAGAGAGAGAGAGAGAGATGGAGAGAGATATGGAGAGAGATATGGAGAGTGAGATATGGAGAGAGAGAAATATGAAGAAAGATATGGAAAGGGAGAGATATGGAGAGAGGTATGGAAAAAGAGATATGGAAAGACAGATGGAGAGAGAGAGAGAGAGAGATGGAGATAACTTTGTTTCCTCTTTTCTCTCCCCACTATAGGGGTCAAATTAAATGACGGAAGTCAACGGAAATGAGTGGGGGTCGGAAAATAACAATACGACATCCATGAGCTTTCCAAACACTTGAGAGTATGAAGGGTCTATGCAGGGCAGCAACCTCGCTGAGCCGGGATGGGTTTATATCCCACTCAACGCTGCCAGAAAGATATACACTGGTCAAGGACAGAATGACAACCAATCGATACCTTTTGTCATATCATCTTGACTGTGCTGATGACTGCCCCTCCTTCAAGCCTCCAAGAATAATAGTGGAGAATGGGCCCAGAGTCTGTAAACCCGCCATCTCTGTCAAGCAGCCTCGGGTAACGTCCACTATGTCTTCATGGCCTCGTCCCAGAGAGTTCGATACAGAGCTGAAACCCTACACAAGACTGGCAGAGGAAGTGACTGTCGGATCTTCTTGCCCCTGGTCGTAGACTTTTCAATGCCTCCTCCAGATCGTCTACCAGGAGAAGTCCCAGACGACACTGCATGTCGTCGGAAAGCCTGCAGAAGTGTGTCAGTGGAAAGCACGCAGGAGTGGCGAAGCCTGCGTTCAGGTGAAACCCTTACCTGCATGATAGGGGCACACCTTCTGTCTGGGCTTCAAACTCAGTTCACTTGCTGCATATGTAAGCACAGGTCCAACGGCGCCCTTGGTTTTTACTCCTGATCGCACACGCAGATAAAGGCAAAAAATAAGACTATACCGCCCGAGAGCAACACACGCCGCTCAGCATTAATCCTGCACTGCTCTTACGGAGACTCATGGACATTTCGTGCAATTCCCGTAGAACTGATAGCTCACCACTTGCTCAGAAATCTCCTCGTTCGAAAATCCATTCTTCAGCAACACGAGTTATATTTTCGTGTCTGCATAGAGACAAACTGGTGCTAATGAAGGAGGACACGTTTCTTTAGAGTTGCTTTAAAAAAAGCAAACAACGCTGCGATGCTGTTTCTACCTTTCAACAAGCAGAAGACTGCTTTAACTTCTGAGAATAATCATTTGCGCCACAATGAGGTTTTCCTTCTGTTTGAAAAGAGTCCATCCTCACAGACTGAGCCAAAGGCCGTACGTAATATTTGAATACACACTGATGTTTTGTTGTCGTCCTTCTTTCGGGGGCAACTTTGTATATTGGAATTAACGATTGATGATAATAATAATAGGTTAAACTCCCGCAGGCGGGCCACACTAGTGGACTCGTCCGAGGAAAGGGGTGCAGGAAAGACAGCGAAGATGACGTAACACACAGGCTGACGGGCCATATATTCTGATGGCTGCCTTTTCTCATCGGGCGTTTATGCTCGAAAATGACCGTGTAAAGACGCAGCCATCAGAAGCTGTGGCCCATCAGCTTGTGTGTTACGTCATCTTCGCTGTCTTTCACACTCCCTTCTTCTCGGACGAGTTCACTAGTGTGGTCCGCCTGCGGAAGTCTAACATAATGCTGCTGCTGCTGCTGCTGCTGCTGCTGCTGCTGATGATGATGATGATACGAATTTGTTTGAGAGACTTTCACACACACACACACACAACACACACACACACACACACACACACACACACACACACACACACCCGTCGCCACTGTGCAGCGCCCAGTGACCGGTTTTACTCCTCGGTAGGAGATGCAATGCAGGTTAGGCACCTTGTACAAAGATGCAGCTCTAGGATTCATGCAGAATTGAACACTGCACCTGCCAGTCTCAAGGCGAGCGCCCTAGCCACTGGCCTACGGGATGGCAAAAGTACGTGCAAGTAGACGGGCAACCTGGCAGGTACACAGGCAGATTGCGAGGAAGGTGCTGACAACGGATACAAACATTCACACAATAGAATAATGGATAATACGTTGACATGTGATGCAACTCCAAAACGGACCGGTAAAGAACAGAACGTGTACAGACACACGCAAAAAAAAATTCAACGTAAGAACACATCTCAGTACAATGTCGAGCAGCATGTATGTGTGAATAAACGCCTGACAATTTTTTTAAAAATGTTGTGGACTTCTCTGTTATCCTTTACGTGCTGTTAAACTGTAGCCTGAACAAGAATAAGGGATTAAATAAAAACACCAGACGAGATATGGAACTCCATGTGGAAAATCTAGTCACGAACAATCCATAAACAACGAGAAAAGAGGGATGCAAGGGGCGAACATTGTGAGTTAACGACAGAGACAAAACTGGCGAATGGCCAGAAGTGCTGGAACCATGACCGCCCAATGCCATCACCGCCATTCTCCTCTATGCAATAATGTTATTAGGGTAAGGGTAGAAACTAATGGCAGGCGATAATGATGAAACCGGAACGTGCTCTCGCAGCCAGAAACATTCATTCTAAATCCGTTTGCATTTGACTTAGTTTTGGACAAAAAGATATCCTTCCTTACCCGAAGATCATCTCGTCCTTCCCCTTAAGTGCTCCTGTTATTTAGTGGCGAGAATCATCCATCACGATGATGTACGCTGGGACAGTACATGTTTTGTTCATTGTGGTGAGAGCATGCTTTAAAAGTCTCTGTCACTGCCTGTTCTGTATCTCTATCTCTCTGTTTCTGTCTCTGTCACTGTATCTCTCTCTGTCACTTTATCCCCCCCCCCCCCCCCTCTCTCTACCC
>JAWQFJ010010116.1:10000-26548 GCA_034096865.1 Theodoxus fluviatilis | reverse complement strand
AACACAACGAATTTTGTAAGATGATCTTGATAAACCATTATCCACTTGTATTGACCATCATCCATCGACTGAAAGTCAATCAGGTCAACTTGACACCTGGATGAAAAATCACTTGAAAGGATGGGTTTCACAACAACTCCTTTTGTTTTCTGTCGTTTTGTCTTCTCTTGGCATACCTTGCAGAAAGACTTGAAAAGTTCTACGCTTTCTCTGTGCACATTTGCAAATTTCTGTTCAAGTTCCTTTAGAACTCTGTCCCTTCCACCGTGTCCTGTGGCAAGATGAGCTGTTCTGATCACGTCGAATGTGTCTTCAATTGTCACATAGTAGATCGGGTTTCAGCAGGTGACTTTCGTTTCTTTATCAGCTTGTCCATGTGCCCGCATCGAAGGATTTCATACCTGATTCAAAATCAAGAGATCACTATTTTATTACCTGTGTCTGCGCGTGTGTGCGTGTGAGTGCGTGCGTGTGTGTGTGCGTGCGTGTGTGTGTGCGTGTGTGTGTGTGTGTGTGTGTGTGTGTAAGAGAGAAGTGATAAAATTCTTTATACAAGGAGAACAAAATCAAAAATGGGAAAGAGAGAGAGAGAGAGAGAGAGAGAGAGACAGAGAGACAGAGAGACAGAGAGACAGAGACAGAGACAGAGACAGAAAGAGAGACAGAGACAGAGACAGACAGACAGACAGACAGACAGACAGACAGACAGACAGACAGACAGACAGACAGATAGACAGACAGGCAGACAGACATATTTGAGAGAGAGGGAGCAACGAGAGGGATATAGAGGAGTCTACTTACTTCGAAAACAGCTTGTACTGACGTGGAGTTTTCCGACTTTCGTTTTCCATCATCTCTTCAAGTATTTGAAAATATTTTGACTTTGGCATCAAGTGGTTTTCATTTTTGGCGTACTTTTGAAAGAGTAACTGATTAAATCGGACTTCCACCGATTCTGTTTCCTCCATTGCTACCCTCAACATTGAGAGCAACGTCACAATGGAACTAGCATTATACTGAAAGTGAACTCCAATCACTCCAAACTCAGCGAAAAGGGGAAAAAGTTAAAGAGACAATGAGAGAGAGAGACTCACATAAGAGTCCAGAACTCTGCTGCTCGCCTCATCTGTAAAGTTAGAAAGTCTCATCACATTATTCCTATCCTCCACTCTCTTCATTGGCTACCAGTTTCTGCTAGGATCCAATACATAACCTCCTGCCTCTGCTTCAACTCTGTCTCTGCTGTCGCTCCTCTCTATCTGTCTCAACTCTTTCACATCTACACACCATCTAGACAACTTCGCTCTTCTTGCGTAACTCGCATCTTCAAAATTCCATCCGTTAGGTCAAAAACATTTGGTCAGCGTACTTTTTCATACCAGGGTCCTACCACCTGGAACGGACTCCCCTTCTCAGTGCGTCATGCAAACACTGCAGCTTCCTTTCGGTCAAATCTGAAAACCCACTTGTTCTCTAAGTCCTATTGAAAATATTTCGTACTTGCTGAATGTTTTGGGCTCATGTTTGTATATAATGCATGTGTGTGTTTCTTCACGTGTAGGATGCATGTTGTATTATAACGTGCGTATGTGCGTTTCATGTCCAGGCTCAAATCTGTATGATAATGTGTGCGTGTTTTTGTGTGTGTGTGCGCCTAGAGCTTCACCATGTACTTTTTTGACTGTGTGGAGGAAGTGCGCCTTACAAATAAACATATTATTATTATTATTATTATTATTAAACTCACAATAAATTAAGGCCGGTTATATAAAAACAAACTCTAATCACTCCGAACTCCGGGGGGAAAAAACTAAAAATTCATGCAAGACAGGCTATGTAAAAACAGACAAGGTCTCAGGTCACACATGGAAGAGAAACTCACTAAAAATTCATGCAAGGCAGACTATGTAAAAGCAGACAAGGTCAGAACAACCCGTTTTGCCTAACAGTCAGGCAAAACGGGAAATTTGTACAAGTAGTTTTCAGGCATTTCCTGATAATGCCTGAAAATTTTCAGGCATTACCGGTATTGCCTGATCAAACCAGGGATTTACCGTGAATGCCTAAACTTTCAGGCATTCTCCGAGAATGCCTGATTTCCCGATTTGACTGTAACATATGCACAGCGACAATAGTCAATGCTCGCCAGTCGTAGAGCACTATGGATGTGATGTTTTTCTTCCACTATCGCGAACCACAATTGTCTGCCACAGTGACGTACGCTTTAGTGACTTGTCACCAACAATGAAGTCCTCGAACAGGCGGAGGTAAAGAGCATCGAGGTCATGCTGATGGGGACGCAGCAACACTGGTCAGTGCGCGTCGCCAGGATGGAGGATCATCGCCTGCCCAAGATCGTGCTGTATGGATAACTGTCCTTTGACTACCGTGACATAGGGGCTCCAAAGAAGCGCTACAAAGACTGCATGAAGAAGTCATTTAGCGCTTGTCACATCCACCACTACCACTCTCGTTGCTGACAGAGACTGGAGGCGTCCCATCCACCAAGCTGCCTCCTCCTAAAACTACCGCAGCACCGGCCATGAAGACATAAGGTGGGGGAAGAATCGTGAAGTCCCAGCACCAAACCCAGACCAGACCTTCATTTGCAGCCCCTGTGCTAGGATCTGCCTGTCCCATATTGGACTTGTCAGCCACCAACGAGCCTGCAACCGTTGTGGACCATTCCCTTCCTAAATCTTCAGTCGTGAAGCCAAGCCATGATGAATATGGTTGTTATGGAGAAAATGGGATGCGAAGCGTCGGGCGCGAACTCCCGCTGGTGTAGCTGAGTGCAGAACATTCACATTAACACTGGGCACTGACGGGTGTGCCTGTCAGTCGAGTGCACTCGTAGCGTTAGAGGACAGCCAGAAGCAAGAAATCCACGCTACGTACCCTTCCTTGAACTCTGACCAGATCAGCAAAATATGACATGAAACATGAGCGCAGGGAAGACTCATCTACGTTTGAGCACAATCGTTTTTCCCCTTTAGTGCCAGAGAATCAGCCCGGGTAATGACAAGCAGTGTCACGATATGTCCCGGTCTGTAATTTGCCAAATGGGTCCTTCTTAGCGCTGTCATCTTCATTGAAACCGAAGGAACATGATCCCAGAACAATAGCTTTTCCTCGGTAGACTGCTTGCAATGATTGGCCAGGCTGTGGCCATGACAAACTCCATTAAATGAGATCAATGTGTCTTTCCGTCCTTGAGGAAGCTAGCTCTGGGCCAAGTAATCCATGCGAAAGCAACCCCGTTGCTTAGCGATTTCATGGTGAGGCTCTGGTTTCCTTAGAAACAAAGACCTCACCCATGCAGCGAGTTCGTGAATGGTGAATGCTGAAGTGCCGTGATGATTCGTGTGCCATTTTAGTTTTTTTAATTTAATGTAATTGATTTTCAACGCAAATTTTGCTTATTCATCCACTTGAATGTACGACATACAGCCTGGGCCGCTCTATAACCATCTCTCTCAGATGGAGCGTGACTGTGCAAGGATTGTCTGTTAAAGTTTTTAATATGTGTTTGGCTGGGGGTTTTAGTTTCGATTGGGTATCTTTGAAGTGACAAATAAAAATCAGGAATATGAGGGCATGGTTGACATGTCCATAGCTTCAACTCCTGCGAGCATGCGACAGCAAGGGTGCTAGAATTGACTGAACATGCGAATGGAAGGGATTAGGTTCTTACGAAATACCTTTGGAGACAGCACACTGGCTTTTGTGAAGACCTGCTGACAAGACATTCATGAAAAGAAGGGAACTCGCCAAATGCTTCTTCTGGTTAAGTCTTACAGGGAAAGAGAGGATGAAGTAGGAAAGACGATGGGCTGGCAACACTTCAGAGTGAACTGTGGGACTATTGAGGACGCTGATTTTGGCGCATGACGAATCGAGAACACTCAGACACTGAGCGAGAAGTCATGGGTTCCATCCAACGCCAAAGTACTTGACCCTTTTTTAATGTCGTGACCCCCAAAGTTTTCGTGATAAATCAAGTCCCCCAATACTGAGCTATTGCCCTGCGTACTGCTATAGAGAACCCTTGATACACAAATCGATAATCGCAACAGCGGGTTTTTTCCGAATCGTATTCAAACAAATATTTCCTATTTCATTTTTAATAACTGTGTGTTTTCGGATGCTGTCGATAATACAGTAATGCTCACATTAGTATGTCTCCTTCGGCATCCGCAGGGCATCCTCGACATTTTTCTCGTCCTTGTTCAGCAAGGCTCTTACCATATATTGCAGACATATTCCGTATAATGCCAGATTGACTAGTGCAGAACTCCATGCTTAAACACATTCTTAGTTGAGATACAAACTGCATGGGCTGCAGCTTGTTGTTCACCTGCGAAAGAACAAGTGTTAGCGTGCGGTGTCCGCAGCTCCACTTGCGAGTGGATGAGCTGTTATTGCAGCATTGTGATCATCGCCTCTGGCAGACGCCGAGGATCGAACGCCGAACTGCTTGCTGCACTGGCTGACGATTACGCCCGAGCTCTGCAGTCCCTGCCTAGCCCCATCCCGGAATCGGGCAGACTGTAAAATCGATGGGGGGGTGGGGGTGGGGGGTGGGGGGAGGGGTCCTTCTGTGGCCCCGCCACTCATCCATCTCCCCCTGGTTCTCCCCCACCCCCTTTCCCCTGACTCTGCCTGGTCTTCCCCCCCCCCCCCCCCCATTTCCCTTTCTACCCTCCCCCTCCCTAGTCCTAATCTCCACTACCCCGCCTTCCTTGCGTCTCTACCCCAGTCCACCCTCTACCTTCACTTCCTCTGTCCCGAAACACTTCTCGTTTCTCCTGCTCCCCTCCCCCTCGGGCCCAGGGTGCCAGGGAAGGCGAGGGAGATGCTAGAAGAAGGCAGGGGAAGGGAGGAGGGAGGAGGGGGGCGGACAAAGAGGGTGGGATGACGGAGGGGACGGGGTGTGGGGTTGGAAAGTATGAGTCATGCCCGGTCTAGGCAAACAAGCAAAGTCGGCAGCTGTCCGGTCATCGCTTGACCACTGGTCTCGTCTAGCCAATCTAGTCTGCGTTGGTGAGAGAGATGGAGAGAGAGAGATGGAGAGAGAGAGAGAGAGAGAGAGAGAGAGAGAGAGAGAGAGAGGAGACAAACAGACACACAGACACACAGACAGACACACAGACTGACTGACTGACAGACAGACAGACAGACAGACAGACAGACAGACAGACAGACAGACAGACAGACAGACAGACAGACAGACAGACAGACAGACAGACAGACAGACAGACAGACAGACAGACAGACAGACAGACAGACAGACAGACAGACAGACAGACAGACAGACAGACAGACACACACAGACAGACCGAACAAGTTCAAAAGAATGAGTTTGAAAGACTGTGCCAGAAATCATGGAAGACAACACATTAGACAGAGACAAGCATGCAGGGGAGCAAATGCAGAAATGTACGCCTACCGCTGCAATTTTACGCATTTCATAAATCTTCCCATCTAAGTATGAAGCTCCAATGCATTGAATCTTCTCTTGATAATAGCTCTCAAGAGATAATGCAGTGTATTCTTGCAATTAAAATCATATTCAGAATTTGATATTAGCATTGCCTATGATCAAAGAAACTGACGGTCGTAGAAGAAAAGCCCTCTTATGCTAGCGTTTTAGCCCTGTGTGGCATGTCTTCTTTGAATGATGCACGAGTAAGCAAAGAATTGTCGACATTAAGAATTGGTGCCATGCCAGTCCGGACTATGTAGGAAACCATGTGAGAGTTCCATGAAGCATGCGGTAAATGATACGTCCAAAGAGGATCCTCAAAATGCTTTTGTCTATTTGGGGCTGTCCGGGAAGTAGGTAGTTTCTACATGCAGCAGGCCTACAACGATGTGCTGAGGCTGAGTTCGTGGCTCAAGTCCGCTGCTTACGACGCAATAGAAACAATTTTTGGATCGTTACGTACACGCTTACTTGTGTGCGAGCAGATATTCCAGTGGACTTTTGAGTCACCAGAAATGATGAATTCGCGGCTCAGGACCAGTTCTACATGTATTCCCCCAGTATTTCGAGTGGAATATTTCTGCTCAGCAGCCAATGGGAATGCTTCTCGCCTTCAACAATCACACTTACCCGCACACGAGTCAACGATGTCTGCCAATTTTTTTTTCTCTCTCCAGTTCGCATGCAAAACGCTCATTTGCAGAATTGCTGACACACATTTAAAGAGACCACAACCAGAAACAGTATCGATTTCTCAACACTCTATGTAGAACACATCAATAGTTCATGTAAATCGCTACATTACTGAACTTGAGATGTGCGTCGGAGACCGCAATGCGAGTCGACTCGGCCACTGACAGAGATACGTAACACAACATGGCCTATGTGTAGCTGAGAAGTTCGAGGAGTTTCAGCGTGTGCAAACACTCAACAAGTGTACAGATCAGAGAACTAGAAACTGCATCTTCCTGCTGCGCCGTGTGCGACGGCCTTCAGCAAGTCAAAGACGATTCCTTCGTTGCTGCAATGACCAAAGATTAGAATGGAACTTGTTTTTAGCGATGTGATGGAACATCTCCATTCGGCAGTGTGTTTTGGAAGGACTTCTCAACACAATGTTCGGCACCAGCCTGGTACATACTGATAAAGCCACTTTGTTGTTTCGCAGATTACGATGTATGTATGTATGCATTTTCACTTTATACAGCGCCATTTATCACGTTGCACAAATATGCTCATGGCATAACACACTGTCTGAAGAGGTGAGTCTTGAGGCCACTTTTGAAAGTGGTCAAGCATGGCGAAGACCTCAGGGAGAGAGGAAGCTGGTTCCATTGTCTCGGTCCAACAGCAAGGAAGGATTGGTCTTCGAAACCTTTCAATCTATAGTTTGAGACCTCAAGAAGTTTTGTCTGATGACCGGAGCCTCCTTATAGAGTCGTGTATTGTGTTATTAACCTCACCAGGAGCTAATTTAAAATACAAGGATAACATACGGCCGGGACTACATCACATGATCACAGTGTTATCACCATATCAGGCACTCCGCTCTTCTGCTGACACCAGACTCCTCCGCCAAGGTCGCTTCAAGCGCAGAACTCATGGCTTTCGCTCTTTCTCATACTATTAGTCCTTCAGCTGGCCTATACCCCCACTGACCCCCCCTGGGGAATTTATGAGACATATATTCCCAAGTACCCTTGCCATTAAGGTATTGATTGCCGGATGTTTGGTTTTGATAGTCCGGTGGGTGTGGGTATGGGGGCTGTTGACGTAAGGGTACCCCCCGAACGCGCGGTTGTGCAGGTATTGACTCCTAATGCTCACGTTTTCTCTATCAAAGTGTTCATAGACACATCCTCATATGAACTACAGACATCTAGCAACTGACTGCAAGTTATTTGGTGTCGATACATTACTTAGTGTTGAAATGGTGCTCGTTTTCATGTGTATCCACGGAAAAAAACATTCGTCTGGGTAGCCTGTGTCTACAATAGCCCAACAACTACCCTTGTAGACCAGATAAGATAAATGTCACCTTATACCTTGGTCATTAGGTATCTGGGCTGTCCTGTTCTGACAGTGTACTAAATGTGGCTTTGGCTGTTTAAGATGCAAGGGTACCCCCTAAATGCAGCTGATTGCTCGAATATGTAAGAGTCATTATTTGGTACTGGCATCCTTTGGAGATCCCTCTAGTGACACATATACCCTAGGATCTTTGGCAAAAAAGTATTAAATACTTGCTTTCTTGACTTTGATACTTTAGTTGATGAAGTTGTTTTGCTTGTGCGGGTACTCCTCGGCTGTTCGCGCAATGCGCATCTGTCGACAAGTGTAACCAAAGTGAATGTCTATTGAGCTGATGACATGATGTGCATTGAAAATAAAGTAGATCAAATGGACCAAGGTGTGGCGAGACAACGTTTTTTCATGCCTTCTGGTTATTAGTATTATTAGAAATGTTTATTATGCGTCTGCTGAGCCGTAGCTTTAGATGTTTTTTTATTGCCCTGAGCCGGTGTCAGTATAGAATCGACCCCTGTGTAGGTGAATGACTTGAAAGCGTTACCAGTGTAGTGGACTCCACTGGCGTTTTAGCGCTGACCAACCTGTGACTTTCAACGTGTGAATTGACCAGTCAGAGTGGAGTGGGATGGACAGTTGTGATTGGACTGGCTGAACTTGGTGACGTCAGCGAAGTTATTTAAACGAGTGTCGCCGGATGCTCGTGGCGTCATAACATTTATTTTCAGCAAGAGCAGTGACATCGGCGCCCTGCTTGGTGTAGGTGTTTTCTTCCCTTGGCAGTGGCCATGTAAGAGGAGTGATGATAGTAGTGAGAAACCTCAGCCTGCCCGGAGCCGGCTGGAAGCGAACCCCTCTGCCAGGGGGTGGTGGAATGTTGAACAGCCAGCTTGCCTGCCAGCCTGCTTGCCTGCTTTGCTAAAGTGTGGTGGCCTGTCTTGTTGGAAAGCAGACCGACTCCTGTCCGAGGAAGAAGAAGAAGAAGACGTAGGAGCCAGTTCCTTCGACACGACGCAGAAGAAGAAGAAATGCCAGAGAGAGAGAGAGAACGAAAGAATGCCCAGTTCAACTGTTTTCATCGACTGTGGTGATTTCCCTCCAGGGTCACCGGCTGCAATGTCGGTGCACTCAGACCCCCTTCCCCCAATTCCAACCCCTGTGCTGACGCGGTGAGCGTGGGGTATAGGTCCGTGCTTCTCCAACTGCACGTTTTCATCGAAAGGGTCAGATAAGTACATTTAGTTAATTACCCCGGCTCGGGCAGACATCTTTCTTTTCATTGTTTGTTTTACTTGTCTCGCTTCAATTTGTGGAAATGAATTGATTGCTTCTACTTGCATTCTATGCATTTTTGTGGCGCTGGGCGCCCATTCACCGTTCACAGGTAAATGCATTTATGAAAATTAAACTACTTCCTTTGAATTGATACCGTTTTTGCCATTGCTTCATTATTAGACAATTACCATCTAGCGTTTGAATGGAGGAATGAAGGTGCGTGCTTGGTTCTTCCCCTAGACATTTAAACAAGCCATTTGATTAAAGAACGAGTACGTCACATTTGGGGGCTCGTCCGGGATAATTTGAACGAAATGCAAAAGTAAAGTAAATCTGAATTCATGTTTTACAGTTAAATTTTGAGTGTCTGTGCCTTGAGCGGGAGTGTTGTGACATGACCTGAACTGCCATTTTTGTTTTTGATTCACCTTGATTGCTCTCATGCCTTGCTGCACTGTGTGACCTTGTGTTGGCTTACTGCTGTGTGAAGTTTTGCTGAGTTTATTTGTGTGTGAAGCTAGCAAATCCTTACGATGGATGAGGTAGTACTGCCGTCAACTGAGTTAATCTTCTTGTTGAAAGGGTCAACCTTGAAGTTTGTGATAGAGGAGTATGGGTTGAGTGCAGGCGAGGGGGCTACTGACGGTGAATTGCGGGATATCCTGTTCAAGTTCAGAAGAACAGTGATAAGGGAGAAATGGGAGAGATTTTGGGCTGAGCAAGGAGAGAGGGAGAGAGTTGAAGAGGAAGAGAGGGAGAGAAAAGACAGGGAGTGGAGGGAGAAGAGCAAGGCATTCAGAGAGAGGATAAAGGCATATGAAGACAAAAAGCTGGAGCAGGAGAGAGAGAGAGATAGGAAGGTTGCAGAGAGAGCCAGGGAGGTTGCTGAGAAGTGTGAGAGGGAGAGACAGGAGGCAGAGAGAGAGAGAGCCAGGGAGGCTGCTGAGAAGTGTGAGAGGGAGAGACAGGAGGCAGAGAGAGAGAAAGCCAGGGAGGCTGCGGCGAGAGAAGCTGTGGAGAGAGAGAGACGGGTGCGTGAGGAGGGGAATGACGGAGTTCACCCTTATAGGTCTGGAGGATTTGGGGTCCTGTATGGAAGGGATGAAATTGATAGGGATGATGAGATGGATGAAGTGGTGATGCGTTCCACCAGGAAGAGGAGGGAGAGGTTGACGAGTGAGTCTGAGAGGGAGATGGTCTTGATGGGGGGCTGTGAGGAGGTTGTTGTTGCTGAAGAGATTGTTGCTTGTGAGGAGATTGTTGCTTGTGAGGAGGTTGTTGCTTGTGAGGAGGTTGTTGTTGCTGAGGAGGTTGTTGTTGCTGAGGAGGTTGCTGTTGCTGAGGAGGTTGTTGTTGCTGAGGAGGTTGTTGTTGCTGAGGAGGTTGCTGTTGCTGAGGAGGTTGTTGTTGCTGAGGAGGTTGTTGTTGCTGAGGAGGTTGTTGTTGCTGAGGAGGTTGTTGCTGAGGAGAGTCGGTGTGAGGTTGTTGCTGAGGAGAGTCGGTGTGAGGAGATTGTTGCTGAGGAGAGTCAGTGTGAGATGGTTGCTTGTCGTTCGTTGGAGAGAGTGGGAATTGACAGAGTCATAGTCGAGGACAGGGTCAGAGTCGAGGACAGGGTCAGAGTCGGAGACAGGGTCAGAGTCGAGGACAGGGTCAGAGTCGAGGACAGGGTCAGAGTCGGAGACAGGGTCAGAGTCGGAGACGGGGTCAAGGACAGAGACGTAGTCAGGGACAGAGACGTAGTCAGGGACAGAGACGTAGTCAGGGACAGAGACGTAGTCAGGGACAGAGACAGAGTCAGGGATGGAGACAGAGAAGTGTCAATGGTGAAGGTGGAGGGAGAGGACAAGTGTGTGAGAGAGGAAGAGATGGAAGTTGAGAATGAGTCTGAGAGTGGGGTGTTGATGTGTTCCACCCGGAAGGAGAGGGAGAAGTTGAAGGATGAGACTGAGAGTGGGGTGTTGATGTGTTCCACCCGGAGGAAGAGGAAGTGTGAGGAAGGAATTGAGTCTTGTGGGAAGACTGGTGTGGAGTTGGAGGATGTGGGAGAGGAAGGAATTGAGTCTTGTGGGAAGACTGGTGTGGAGTTGGAGGATGTGGGAGAGGAAGGAATTGAGTCTTGTGGGAAGACTGGTGTGAAGTTGGAGGATGTGGGAGAGGAAGGAATGGAGATGGGAGAGGTTGCGTGTGGTGGTGTGAGTCTCGGAGAGGCGAGCCACAGGGAGAGAAAATGGTTTGACTGGAGGAAGAGAAAGAAAGGCTAAATTCAGAGAGAGGAATGGCTGGGTGTGGGAATGAGAAAGATTTGATGTGTTTGGCTGTTTATTGGAGTGTGCTGTGCAGAGAAGAATGTGATGGGTGGAGTGTGAGAGTTTTGTGGGCCAGTGTGATGGTCAGGTGGTTGTGTGGTGCGATGGTTTTTGAGTTTAGTATAGACCACGTAACCCAGGGTCCCCTGTTGCTTGAGAGTTGATTGTTTTCTTGATTGAATTGTGAATTGTGAAAAAATGTCATTTCCATAACATTTTTTCTCATTGTGGTAGGGAGGTGTGGCGAGACAACGTTTTTTCATGCCTTCTGGTTATTAGTATTACTAGAAATGTTTACTATGCGTCTGCTGAGCCGTAGCTTTAGAGGTTTTTTCATTGCCCTGAGCCGGTGTCAGTATAGAATTGACCCCTGTGTAGGTGAATGACTTGAAAGCGTTACCAGTGTAGTGGACTCCACTGGCGTTTTAGCGCTGACCAACCTGTGACTTTCAACGTGTGAATTGACCAGTCAGAGTGGAGTGGGATGGACAGTTGTGATTGGACTGGCTGAACTTGGTGACGTCAGCGAAGTTATTTAAACGAGTGTCGCCGGATGCTCGTGGCGTCATAACATTTATTTTCAGCAAGAGCAGTGACATCGGCGCCCTGCTTGGTGTAGGTGTTTTCTTCCCTTGGCAGTGGCCATGTAAGAGGAGTGATGATAGTAGTGAGAAACCTCAGCCTGCCCGGAGCCGGCTGGAAGCGAACCCCTCTGCCAGGGGGTGGTGGAATGTTGAACAGCCAGCTTGCCTGCCAGCCTGCTTGCCTGCTTTGCTAAAGTGTGGTGGCCTGTCTTGTTGGAAAGCAGACCGACTCCTGTCCGAGGAAGAAGAAGAAGAAGACGTAGGAGCCAGTTCCTTCGACACGACGCAGAAGAAGAAGAAATGCCAGAGAGAGAGAGAGAACGAAAGAATGCCCAGTTCAACTGTTTTCATCGACTGTGGTGATTTCCCTCCAGGGTCACCGGCTGCAATGTCGGTGCACTCAGACCCCCTTCCCCCAATTCCAACCCCTGTGCTGACGCGGTGAGCGTGGGGTATAGGTCCGTGCTTCTCCAACTGCACGTTTTCATCGAAAGGGTCAGATAAGTACATTTAGTTAATTACCCCGGCTCGGGCAGACATCTTTCTTTTCATTGTTTGTTTTACTTGTCTCGCTTCAATTTGTGGAAATGAATTGATTGCTTCTACTTGCATTCTATGCATTTTTGTGGCGCTGGGCGCCCATTCACCGTTCACAGGTAAATGCATTTATGAAAATTAAACTACTTCCTTTGAATTGATACCGTTTTTGCCATTGCTTCATTATTAGACAATTACCATCTAGCGTTTGAATGGAGGAATGAAGGTGCGTGCTTGGTTCTTCCCCTAGACATTTAAACAAGCCATTTGAGTAAAGAACGAGTACGTCACACAAGGGAAACCTCATGCCAGAGGAACTCTTAGATGTCATGCTTGAGACACCCCTTGAGACACTTCTCACTGCAGAACAAGAAACCTCCGAGAATGAGTGTCCAGACACAGACTTTGGCGACCTTGTCTTTATGGATGAGGCTAACAATGACAACTAAATGAGACTTACAACTTTTGCTGTGTAGTAATGAGAACAATTGCTACAGCTTATTTATCCTGCTAAGACTTATTCAGCAATTTTGGCACTGCTTAAGTGCAGTTGTTGTTGGTTATGTTTGACTTTAATTTGACTGATGTACTCTTAATTCTGTAACTGTTAATGATAATCTTTGTATGCTGGAGAATGGTTATGTTTGACTTGAATTTGACTGATGTACTCCTAATTCTGTAACTGTTAATGATAATCTTTGTATGCTGGAGAAACCTGAGTAATTTCACAGACAATTGGCAACTAGTGTACTACATAGAGTTTAAACGTGTTTGTATATAAGATTATTCTTGCAACATTTTTTACTATTTGCAGCTGTTTTAGTTTGAAATTTTCACGTTTTAGTTTGTAATTTTCACGTTTTAGTTCATAAAGTTCCTATAGTTGTTTAAGAATTCAAGGAGATCCTTGATTTGATGTTGAACTTGGATGGGTCAATGATTATGACACAAGTTACAATAAAACAAAGACATATTCTAGGTTGCGTTTGTTCTCTCTCTCTCTCTCTCTCTCTCTCTCTCTCTCTCTCTCTGTCGTGGTTTCAGCAAACAATGTTTATGACTCAACAGTCTGAAAATGTTGATAATCCTGGCAATCGTGAAGTATGTATCAATGCCACAAAACACACCAAAAAAGCAACCAGATTATTGTTATTTGTCCACTGTGACCTTGACCTCCATACAAACTGGACCTATCAATGACCTTGAAGGTCAAGGTCAAACAATAATTGACTTTGAAGTTGAAGGTCAAACATTCAAAACATTTTGTCACACTCTAATCAAAGTATGCACATGATTCATACGACTCATGACTTGTGTGACCTTGACCTTGAAGCAAAGGTCAACCAAACTGGTATCAAAAGATAAAACTTACTTTGCCTTATAAAGTCAATTTATTTCAAATGTGCAAAAATAAACTGTTTTAGATTCAATATGTCAAAACATAAGACTCACAGATGAAAAATTGATTTTCAAAAATGCCTCATTTCGTATTCATGTCATTCCCTTAATAACCAAGATATCACCAAAAAACATATATCAAAACATTCTACAATTAATTGTCTTTCAGAAACTGTCAACTGATTTAAAATATGTTGATAAGAAACAAAACAGCAGCTGTCGGATGAACCATACTGTCCGAGAGCAAATATAGGGCCGAAAGAAGGAAAAATGAGACCTTTCGAGTGGTCTGGTTCCCACACCCACCAGTTTACAAAAACCAAACATCCAGAAATCATAAGAGGGTATGTCAGGCTACCCTAAAAACATAGTCTACAAAATTCCCCGTGGGGGGTCAGTGTTTCACTTGCCACCTAATGGACTATAATAATTACGACATACTTCTTGAGAAACACCAGTTTGAAATAATCGCCTGTCCATATGCATGTGTGCGTGCGTACATGCATGCGTGTGGACATAGATGAATGTGTGCGTGAGTACATTGTATAAATAGGATGGAATCGAATAACCCATCTACAGAAGATTTTCATTTATGCCTCACTGGAAAGGGTACCGAAGCCACGCAGACATGTCGTGACTGCCACAGTATTCATTCCAGGCATGAAAGTACACGCTGTGCAATTACATTTGCATCTGTTGTTGTAAACGAGCACGGAGTCAATGAGGTCATTGGGTGCACTGTTCCCTGGAGACGAGAGTGGCTGGCGAGTCCAATCATGGGGACCCACTGAGACACTGGGACATTGGGTTTGACGAGTTCAATCATGGGGGCACACTGGGACACTGGGACATTGGGACTGACGAGTTCAATCATGGGGACACATTGGGACACTGGGACATTGGGACTGACGAGTTCAATCATGGGGACACATTGGGACAGTGGGACTGACGAGTCCAATCATGGGGACACTTTGGGACACTGGGACATTGGGACTGACGAGTTCAATCATGGGGACACATTGGGACAGTGGGACTGACGAGTCCAATCATGGGGACACATTGGAACAGTGGGACTGACGAGTCCAATCATGGGGACATACTGGGACAGTGGGACTGACGAGTCCAATCATGGGGACACACTGGGACAGTAGGACTGACGAGTCAAATCATCGGGACACACTGGGACAGTGGGACTGACGGGTCCAATCATCGGGACACACTGGGACAGTGGGACTGAGGAGTTTACTCATGGGGACACACTGGGACAGTGGGACTGAGGAGTTTACTCATGGGGACACACTGGGACAGTGGGTATGAGGAGTTTACTCATGGGAACCCACTGGGACAGTGGGACTGACGCAGTGACACCGCGGCAAGAATAGGTGGCGCTGTGCTCCTGCCTCATCTGGTCGTACGCCTGATCTCCCTGGCTGTCCTCTGTGCCCAGGCAGACTCGCTTCCTCGGGTCACGCAGTCCTGTTTTCTGTCAAGAAGTGGCCCCAGCCTTGCGGGATATTACAGATGCTGTCCCTAGTGTCTCAAGCACAGTCCTTGAAGCGCTTCCAAGGCGTCCCTGGATCCTGGAGTTGCGTGCACAACTGCAAGGAAACAAAGATCATATCTTGCTACACCACGTCGATCAAAGTCGACGACTCGGAGGCTAAGTGCTGCTTCAAAGGAGGGTTTTACGCAGACTCTCGCCATGTCGGTAGTCTTCAGCAGCTTCCCAAGGAGGGCAGACACTGAGCGCAAGAACGCGGTGGCAAGAGTCTGTCTGCCTCCCCAGCTGAGAAAAAAAAATCCAGCCACGATGAAAACTTGCCAACAAAATGGTAAATCTATAAACTGTTTCGAGACAAATGTTGACGAGGAAAAAGCCCCAATATTAGCAGTGATAGCATGTGATGAAAAATAGCGTGGAGATTAGTAACGATGACGTACGACGACCAAAAAAAAACACACAAAAACCATCCAGATTGGCAGGGATGATATGCGATGAAAAAAAGCGTTGAGATTGGCAGGGATGATATGAATGTTCTTCACCATCACTCCAGCTGGCTTTTCTCTCTCGCTTTCTTCTCTCTGCGTACAGCCATTCACTGGAATGGAACCGGTGTGATTTTTGGTGGTGTTCGGGAGGTACCGGGAATTGTCATCAGCTGAATTTTCACTCGCAAGAACGTCTAGAAATAGCAAATGACCTGACATAAACGGGCGATGTATGTGAGGGGTTTTATTACACTAGCAGACTGTCTTCTTCCTTTTTTAAGAGCGGCACGTAATGTGCTACGTAACTCACGGGTTGTGTCAATGTTTGAAGACAAGAAAGTGAGTTCGTTCCTCCGGAGCTCCTCGGCTCCCTCTTTCCTGCGGGAATGTCAGCACTGGCGGCCTGCCTGCCCCCCCGCGCTGCGCTGTCTCTACACTCAGACTTTCTTCCTGCAGACAGGTCCAGCGCAGCCTCGAAAACCGCCACGGAGAAACTCTCTCTGGCCACAGGCTGAGCCGGACAAGGGGCAGCGCAGGCGGGGAGACGGAGCGGCAAGCAGGACACGTTGCGGAGGCGATGCCTGGAGGCAGACCACAGAGTGCTGGGACGTGACGGGGCGGGACGTGACGTGACGGGACGAGACGTGACGGGACGTGACAGCCGCTGTGCCCTGGACAGACACCGCCATGTCACGTGTCACGCTGCCTGTTTATTGCGGCGTGATGGCCACGGCGTGAGCCCTGCCGTAGTCTGGCTCTAACGAGGCCGTTTTGTTCTCGCGCCGTCCTGCAGGTAGGAAGGAGCGGCTTTACGAACGAGTTTATTGCCACTCCCAGCTCAAGTCTGCCAGGCTCGCCCAAACTTAGTTTTCTTGTTTAACTACTCACCAAAAACATTTGCAAATTGTGAGCGAACCCGAAACGAGGTGTAATTATAGAAATG
>JAWQFJ010010116.1:0-2500 GCA_034096865.1 Theodoxus fluviatilis | reverse complement strand
ATAGAGAGTGGGGGCCTGAAAAAGAGAGTGAGGGCCTGTGAAAGTGAAGGCCTGAAATAGCTAGTGAGGGCCTGAAATAGAGAGTGAGGGCCTGAGAGAGTGAAAGCCTGAAATAGAGAGTGAGGGCCTAAAATATAGAGTGAGGGCCTGAAATAGAGAGTGAGGGCCTGAAATAGAGTGAGGGCCTGAGAGAGTGAAGGCCTAAAATAGAGAGTGAAGGCCTGAAATAGAAAGGGAGGAACTGAAATAGAGAGTGACGGCTTGAAATAGAGAGTGATGCCCTGAAATAGAGAGTGACGGCTTGAAATAAGAGAGAGTGTCTGAAATAGTGACGGTCTGAAATTGAGAGGAAGGGCCTGAAATAAAGAGGGAGGGCCTGAAATAAAGAGGGAGGGCCTGAAATAGAGAGGGAGGAACTGAAATAGATAGGGGGGGGGGGGGGCTGACATACAGAGGGGGGACTGAAATAGAGAGGGAGGGCCTAAAATAGAGAGGGGGGCTGAAATAGAGAGGGAGGGCCTAAAATAGAGAGGGGGGCTAAAATAGATAAGGGGGGGGGGGGCTGAAATAGAGAGGAGGGGGGTCAGGCTGAAATAGAGAGGGAGGGCCTGAAATAGAGAGGGAGGGCCTGAAATAGAGAGGGAAGGCCTGAAATAGAGAGGGAGGGCCTGAAATAGAGAGGGAGGGCCTGAAATAGAAAGTGAGGCTCTGAAATAGAGAGGGAGGGCCTGAAATAGAGAGTGAGGTTTTAAAAATGAGAGTGATCGACGTGTCGTGTGAGCGTCGAGTTCACGCGCGGCAGAGCCAAGGCTCCCACCAAACCTTGCACGAAGTGACGCCGAGACAGCGCCGAGCGAAACTCAGGACTCCCCGGGCCGCTGTAGCGTGTGCAGAGATCACGCCATGCAAAACCTTTTTTTACCCGGGACTTTTCATAGGAACTTCACTTTGACTTTAGCTTTTACATGCATTTTTTCCTGGAGGAATTTCATTCCCGGTCGCTCTGCTCTAGTTGTCCTGTGACGAGTTGTCCTCCTCGACAGGAGAGACAGTTGGGGTGAAGCACTCTGAGCAAGCAAGCAACCCTGGGTTCCCACCGCTTCAAACATCAGAACCAAGTGCGCTGCATCAATTGCATGTTTCCATACACTTGAAATCTCGTGTTCCAATGGGCTCGTGGCTCCTGGAATGGACACGTTGGAGGGTGCGCACATGTGCTCTGTGCAGCGTGGGATACGAGTCAAAGAGGAAAAGCGACGACTACAGCAAGATGGCGGCCGAGGGCTCTCCAGGGCCCCACACCAGAGAAAAACACGGGAGACGGCGGGACGAGTTTAGCACCTGTCCTTGTAACTGACGAAGGCGTGGCTGCACACCTGTGATAACAGCTTGCACGCATCCAACACGTGAATCGACATTCCTTTTAGCACGAGTCTCTAATGCAATACATGTAGTATCGACTCATCAAAGTTCACCGCCACATATTTGTCAATTAGCGTTGCCGCGCAGTCGTGATATTCTCAGCTCCGTCCTTCCTAGAAATGCCTGGTGTGACAATGAGGGCAATAAGCAATATTTGCCCCCGAGGGCGGCTCCACCACAATGATCATCGAGCCGTCCCGGTGTGGCGCTCATCCCCACTTGCAAGCCACTGTGCACGCTTCATTCTGTGAATGACAAGTTTTGTTTGTATGTTTCCATGCGTACATCACACTTTCAATGTTGCCTGCTGTCTCTCCATGCCAGCAGCCACTGCCGTGCTTTGAGACGTACGTGGCATTAGGGGTCCTGTAGTGCGTTTGCACACGGAGTGAACTGGACCATCTCCGTTGGACCGCGCCTCACCTGCGCGCCGCCACGCCACAGAGAGCAAGCGAGAGAGAGAGAGAGAGAGAGAGAGAGAGAGAGAGAGAGAGAGAGAGAGAGAGAGACAGAGATTGATTAAGTTTATTGTCAGGCCACCGGCCTATCACAAGTTATACATAATAAGCTTCATCCGCCATTGCAATGCCAACAAAGTCCCTCCTCCTTCGCAGTGCATAATACAAATACATTGATAACTGCCTAGTGTTGTTTGCTTCTTGTGTGGTGAAAAGCGTCTGGACAACTACGTCACTGTTAGCATATGACACATCACCGACATATTTATCTCTCAAATCTTTGTACCTCGCTTTCATCCAATTCATAGCAGGATGGACATAGCATGTGATCGTGACCAACTGGAATATATCTGTACTTATAATAATAATTTAGTATACTTATAAAGCGCCTTTCCCGAGGTTCTAAGCGCGTAACATATATACATACATATACAAAATAAACATACAACACACAGCCTATACATTTAGTCATCCAGTCATAGTCAAACACATACATTCAGATGTACACAGTCAGACTGACAATATACTATACAAATATTTACACAGATGTCAAGATGTACGTGGGGGTAGAAGAGGGGGGGGGGGGGTTGCGGCAGGATTCTAACGAATTCACAAGTAAT
>JAWQFJ010010114.1:40000-43465 GCA_034096865.1 Theodoxus fluviatilis | reverse complement strand
ATAACATTTAAACTATATAAAAAAAACTATCTGCGACAGATGGAGACATGGCTCGGCTGATGGACACGAGCAAAAACAGTCATAACCGTGAGTCACTATTTGCCCAGCCAAAATGAGTCATTTTCAGATAATGCGTTCATCTATTTTACTGTCGGCAATAAAACAAGAGCGTGTAGGAAAACATCATAGCGTCCGTAAACCCAACATGGTTGTGAAAACTTTGGCAATGGACAGCAGCGTCTTGAATGATATTATTAAATACTTCATTTTGATTAGAAAACTTACGGTAAATGTTTTTAATTGATGCGTTCCTATATCATCACTTTGTAATGTAGAAGAAATCTTAAATAAGTTGCAAAATATCGGTAGCGATCACAAAGGACGCAGCAGTCAATCTCCCGCAAAAACGAATGCTTGCTACAAAGGTCGCCTCACCTGTGCACCTGGGAGGTTGGTCGCCAAATATCGTGGATAGAATGAAGAGTGGTTACTGAAGCTGCCTTTTTAAAAGCCATATTTATTCGTGCCCAGTAACGAGAGAAACAAAGGGCGGAAACTGTGTGTGTCTGGGGGAGGGATGTCGAGACAAGTGCATTGACGGCTCCAGGACGACAGCGCGTACGGCCCCCTGTGTCTATTTGACCTTCCTCTAAACAACCTGCAGGCTTTTGACAGCATCTATCGAGCCTCCTCCCCACTGACCCAGCCTGAGCACCACCACCCCCTACCCCCACCCCCTGCAGGCTGCGCTCAGGCCACGGCGTGCAAAGTGGCGCTGTTTGAGAACCGGAAGTCAAACGAAAGACAAGTTACCACCGCTCCAGGCTTGTCTATTGCCTCACGCCGTCTGCTTCCTGGGACAAGCGTGTGGCATTTGATACACGACAAAGTGCGCAGATCTAGGAAAAGTGTTCTTTATATACTCTTCCGAGGTCATTTCTGACAGCGTCATTAAAAAAAAGTATCTATCATTGCTCACTGTAGATAAGAAGAAAGTGTTTCTCTGGAGAGGAAATGTTCTACACAGCAGTGCTTTGCCGCGATTTTTTCTGTAAAGTCTTAACACACAATAAACTTTTAGAAAATGTATATAGCTTCTTCCACTGTAATTCTTATACCTTGAAAACCAGATCATTATTAGAACTGCATTACTCAACACTGTTAATGACCATGACGACATATTCGCAAACAGCCAATCAGATTAGTTCTTACTTGTGACGTAACAGTGGAAACTTGTTATGCAAATATCGTAATGGCGGTCGACCTCCGTCGATTCGATTCCTGTATTGATGTGCCAGTTTAAATGTCATTTGCATAATGTCCTGACGCCTAAATCTGAATTTCTTTGAAAGTTCTACATCATCTTATCTTTTGAATCGATGCAGTCGAGCCTTGACAGTTTTCGCCAGCAATGTCGGCACTGACCGTCACCTTGACAAACGAACACAACCACGTTTGTGAGTGTTAGAACCGGTAGCCAAGTCAATAGAGGACCTAGGATGCGATTTTACACCAGAGTATCTTCTTTGTGTGTTTGTGGGGAGTTGGTTAGTTGGGCAGTTGATACATCTGAAAGGATACCAGTCAGACATTACTAGCGCAAGCTACGGGGAAAAGTTGAATGACGGCCACCACACACTGACTACGTCACTAGCAGCTGTGTTCTAGTGCTGAGGCAGCGACGATCACGTGGTTGACTCAAGTTTATTTTCTAGCCAATTCCGTCGTCTCCAGTTTTTGAAAATGTTTCTCCCGCTCTCATTCAGCTGTTTTGCCGGACACAATGAAACCTTTCTATCTTTCCCTTAAAAAGTCACGTCTAGATACTTAGTTGTTTTACAACCGTGAAATCGATTGTTCTGTGCTTCGTCCGTTAAATGAAAGTGCACAAATGTATCTAAAAAAATATTGTTAATGAGAAAAATTCTATGTTTTTCTCAAACAAATATTTACAAGTGCAGATTATTATTAAAGGTATCTCTCAGTTATGGTTCTTTTTTTTCACAACTATTGTTTTTTATTTCTAATCTGTCGGTTTTTGCTAATAGAAACCCCCCCCCACCCCACCCCCACCCCTCGCACATTTATATCTGTATATATCAAAATGTTTAGTGGCAATGCAGTCTGGATCAGGACGACAAGTGTGTGTGTGTGTGTGTGTGTGTGTGTGTGTGTGTGTGTGTGTGCACGAGCGCGTGTGAACTTGTGCGTGTGAGCGTGTGCGAGTGAGCGTGTGCGTGCGTGCGCATGTGTGTGTGCGTGCGTGTTTATCAATAACAGTTGTGTACCTGTTCCACACCAACTTCTAGAACATTCCATTTAGTACTGATACGTTTTCCGACCCCGCATTGCTTGATCCTTGAGGACATCTTTAAAAGCGTGTTGCGCCTGTTGTGCACATCTTTCAGCAATGGAACATCCACAGGAGGAATTGCGAAATATTTCCACATTTCAGTTTTTCAATGATGTGCTTCTTACAGTGACTCTTTGGCGTCCTCCACAAGACGATAGATTATCGACTTTTTGTAATAGAGTTTGCCTTTGTCTTTTCTCCCCACATAACTCTTGCGTTCGCTCTTCAATTTCGAAACTCTTCTTATTAAAGAGTGCTATCCTAGAGAGCGATATGCAGACGACAAAACATTCAGTCCAAAACAAAGATGCCATTAGCGGATCAATGGTTAAAAAAAGGAGAAGAAAGTGAATACTTTCATAGCTGAAAGCGACCCATAGATTCTTCTTGGACCCAGAAAAAGAACTGCGCAAGAGCCTTCGTAAAACTATGCATGACAGTGCGGTTTCAGGGAGTCCAAGGAAACACCCTGGTGCCACATTGATCGAACAAACGTCCAGCCATTTTGCCGCCGCCTGACACTGTTGGGACAAGAGCTCGTGTCTCTCTAATGGCGGAAATGATGTTTGGCTAAAAAGATCACCCAGCACTAAGCCAACACGAGAACACTTTACAGTGTCCGTCCTGGCTTGAAGGAATCTCAGCTCTGGACAAAACGGAAGACGGTTGTATCGAACAAGTGTCGTGTTTCCAAGCTGCCCAGAGTGCATTGCTTTATGACACGCCCGCCCTCAGTAGATGTTCGCACAAACAACCTGTCTGGCAATGTGTGTACAGAGACACACGTTCTCAGTGCCAGCCAACAGGAAATAAATGCCGACACGATATCGACAACAACAACAACAACACGTACACGAGGAAGAAACAGCACAACAGCGACGACGGAGGAGAAGCAGCAGCCGAAGCAAAATACGACGACAACGACGACTACGACGACTACGACGACGACGACTACGACGACGACGACTACGACGACTACGACGACGACGACTACGACGACGACGACTACGACGACGACGACGACTACGACGACTACGACGACTACGACGACTACGACGACGACGACTACGACGACGACGACTACGACGACGACTACGACGACGACGACTACG
>JAWQFJ010010114.1:7500-35000 GCA_034096865.1 Theodoxus fluviatilis | reverse complement strand
AAAAGGTTGTCTCTCTGTCAAAGGCCGTCCATCTATCAATGGCCGTCCATCTGTCAAAGGCCGTCTGTCTGTCAAAAGCTGTCTATCTGTCAAAAGCTGTCTGTCGTTCAGAGGCCGTCTGTCTGTCAAAACCTGTCTGTCTGTCAGAAGCGGTCTGTCTGTCAAAGGCCATCTGTCTGTCAAAGGCCGTCTGTCTGTCAGAGGCCGTCTGTCGGTCAAAGGCCGTCTGTCTGTCAAAAGCTGTTTGTCAGAGACCGTCTGTCTGTCAGACGCCGTCTGTCTGTCAAAGGCCGTCTGTCTGTCAGAGGCCGTCCGTCTGTCAGAGGCCGTCCGTCTGTCAAAGGCCGTCTGTCTCTCAGAGGCCGTCTGTCTGTCAAAGGCCGTCTGTCTCTCAGAGGCCGGCTGTCTCTCAGAGGCCCGCTGCCACGCACATGAGAGTTGACTGGATAGACGCAGTCGGTCTGTTCTCGCTCCCATCTCTCGTGGAACTTGCAGAAAGTGCCTGCCAAGTTTTAAAAGTTTTAGTTTCCCATGAAAGTAACGTGTTGGCACTCTAGCTCCTCAGACTGCACCTGCAACGTGTCAATCGTGGTCAGTGCAGCTTGAAATGACTCAGTCGTGTGGATCACCAAGTGCTGTTCCCGTGGCCGCTCCCCAGTGAAAGTAATGGCGCGGTGAGTTGCCACGGGTAGGCAAGGCGGACAGTTGACTTCAAAATGGCTACATCTACTCCTCTCGTAGCTCTGCCATTATTTCGAAAGCCGGTGAAGAGCAGTTATTAATCGACCGCTTCCTGCATGCGTGGAGTGACCCGACGCTTTGCAACCAGGCCGTTGTTTATACAGTGATTAACAAAGAAACAAGCACATCGGTGTCTTTACACAAGCTTGCTGCAAACACACATACCGTAGAAATGCAGGGAGGTGAACCTCGATTTGCACGAATTTTGCAAGGGATGACTCGAGATTGAGATGACTAGGCTAATGAATATCTAGAATCAGGTGCAAATCCGCTCACCTTTGTCGCGAAGATCTAATCTTGCAGGTCATTAGTGCAGGTCGAAGTATGCATGATTGCAAAGAAAGCAGTGTGTATGATCCGCTGTGTTGCAGTCAAGAACAGCTCACCACGTTCGAACAGTCATGGATCGCTAGAGGCGCCTTGCGGTATCTCACTGCCCACTGGCTAGCCCAGATTCCCTGAGTGACGCTGTGTCGAGGTGGAAACAAAGTGCATGTCAGTCTCTGGAGTGCGTAACACAACTACAACAGCTTCAAAGGAACTTGCGCGACCACGTCTACACGTATCAGCACATTGGGATGGTGATTAAAGATTGCAGGGAACCTGTCGTCGGACTCTGGAAAACGTATGTGAACCTTTGTTTTGAATGAAACAAAAAACATCGAGCGTGGCTACAAATTAACGCAGAGAAGTGTATCAGGAAGACAATACCAGTAACAACAAAACTCGTTCCATCAGACAGGAGATTGACGGACTACAACGAAGTGAGCTTAAGCGACGATTCTCCAAACCAGCCTTCTGAATTAGTGGAACATGATGCTCTCTTAATTCTGATGGTGAAACGCTCGACTATAGAAGTCTTCGTCTACTAACCTACCTTGCTTGTCACGTTAGTATCATCAAGTATGGCAGACAACACTTTTGCTGAATGTTTCCATGACGCAAGAGAAATTGCACCGCAGCCAAGGGACTTTCCCGACGTGGACGTCACGGTTCCAGCAGAGGACGCTTCCAGAAACAGCGACGCACATCGCGCGGGCCTGGGTGGGTTCCTGGACATCGTGTTGGGAGAGGAGGCCGCGCCCGTCTTCCCCAGCGGCGGCACCATGGAGGGCGGCGAGATGCTGCTGCGATGCCTGGCCGCGTCCCCCTTGTCGCAGGACCCCCCTTGCTGACTGTCGAGCTTTGGTTTGAGCACTTCGGCCGCCTGGACACGGCCGTCCAGATCCACGACCTGAGGAAGCTGATGCAGGCAGGACACGCCAATCTGACCAGACTGCTCGGACCCGAGGTGCCCTGTGACTCCTGCGTCAAGGGGCTGGAGGTCGTTCTCATGGACACGCGGTGTTCCAAGGCCTTCGCGGCGCTTCTCACGGATGAGGTGGCGCAGTCACGTGACAAGTCTGGGGCGTTCTTTCAGGCAACGGAACTGGGCTCTCTGCTGTCGTTTGGCGCGCTGCCCATAGTGAACAAGGACACTCTCAAACTGGAGCGGAGCCACAACGCACTACAGCTGGTAAACATCTACGGCAGCATGGCGGACTGGCCGACACCCCTTTCTTCCGATAAAGATATATCTATCTGCGGGCTACAGATACAACCGACAGTGGTCCTGGGTATGTTGAAGATTTCTTTCCGGAACGTTTTGCACTCCAATGACAAAGATCTGCAAGATGCCGCGGTGAGGTGGGCGGTGGAGGTGCTGAACAAGAACATCGCTCGCAGTTACATCGCAAGTCCGGAAGATGCCGTGCTGCAGGGGACTTGTGACGACGCCTTCATGGAGAACTTCTGCTCGCTGATGATGGACTGGTACACAAGCAGATGCTCGCTCTCCCACACCTGGGAACTCATGTGTTCCTCCACGTCGTCGTGCATCATCGACGTTCCCGGTCAAAAGACTGTGTCCAGGGCAGTCAGCGATGGAAGGAGTATTGACCACTCTTGGTTGTCGAGTGAATACTATCATTTGTGTCAGCAGGCCATCAGCATAAGCAGAGTGCCGGCACCGCGCTACACGAAAGAGATTCTACCGCTGTTCAGCTCGACGTATGCAAACTACCTGAGCAAGGCTGGCAAAGAGGCGGCGGACTTGGAGACGTTTCTGCTGCGAGTGTACGCCAAGTGTGTGTGGAGGCCGCTCCCCTGCGCAGCCGTGACTGGCTTCTACGACAGACAGGTGCAACTGCTGCTGACAAAACTGCACCACACGCAAGGAGACAAAAACACATCCGCACTGGAAAGCCAGCGACGGATATTTGCACGCATTCCAGAAGCCTACGTTTCCGACATGATGGACAGGTTCATCTGCGCGGGCGACGTGGAGCTGACTGTGGAGAAATATGCGGAGCCGCTCCTGGACTTCTGCCTTCCCATTCTAAAGCGACCTGACTTGATGAGAAACCTCTTGGTGCGCTTCAAACTGCTCAAGGCAGTTCGCATCTTTGGATGCGACCCCAAGCATGAGCGGACGAAAACCCCAAAGCTCAGGCCCCACAGGAAGACCCTGTGTAAGCTTTTCATTGACCACTATGGGGGCCTGTCTGCACTCGATGGCCGGCACATCGACAGGGGCACGCTCAACAGCTTCCAGGCGAGGACAGACATCAGCCCTCTGTTTCTCCCTCTCTGGGACCTCAAAGAGTGCCATATGACATTTGTAAGCCAGTCTTGCAAACGCGAGTTCCGGACTTTCCTCGGTGCCGTGCTGGAGATTGTGTGTTACTACATCGACCTGGTAACGGGGAACTTCGAGATGCCCCATTCCATGATCGCGCGGTGCAAGAGCGGGGCGTGGAAAGCTCTGGAACCCGAGGAGCAGGGCAGGAGGCTGGCGAGTCTCCATGCCAGCGTGTCCGAATGGGACTCCGCTTTGAAAGGGGCAGATAACTCTGCATTAATACTCTCCCTGCTGGCCGGTCAGCAAACCATCGTCGCTCGCTGTACATCGCCGCCTCTATCCCACCAGGTGGCGTCCACTGTGAACGTCGTCTTCTCGTCCTCCCTGTGGAGCAACTTGTCCGACGTCCCCGCGGATGAGCTGAAAAAAGGCTCAACATCTTCAACTCCTTCTCTCAGTTCGTCATCGTTGTGGCCAGTCTGGACTCCGGCGACAAACACGGTTTCCTCCAGTCACTGGTGAGTTGCCCGGGACTGAGACTGGACGCCGCACGAGACATCAGCTTGGCCGTAGATCGTGCCTGCTTGCAGGACACAGGGATCACACAGACACTGAGTTATTTAGAGCTCCTCAACACAGATGTGGATATCCTTTACTCAAATAAATGTATGCAGATGAACCCAGGTGAAGGGGTGGAGACACATGCCGACTTTCAGACGTGCCAAGGTGAGAAAAGTTTGATTGTTACTTACGAGGACACACTGTTACGGCATCGCGTGAGTACTGCAGATTTGGTGCAGGCTCACAGCTTCCGAACCCTTGTTCAAGACCCAGCCCCAGACTTGGAGAAAGAGATCACGCTGAAGAAGGAACTGGAGGAGTTGCAGGGAAATCTTGTAGTTCATCCAGATGGTGCCACCTTCGTTGTTCGAGACGGAGATCGCTCGGACGTGTTGCGATGTGCGGTGACCGGACCTATGGGCACGCCCTACAGTCGCGGACTGTTTGCTTTGGACGTGCTCTGTCCCGAGGATTATCCCCGCGCCTGTCCTCTCGTCAGACTCCTCAATGCTGGCCACGACGCGCAGGTCAGCAGTGCGTGTCTGCGTTTCAACAGAGAAGTCGCTCAGACACTGGAAGCGACGCTGAATTGACGCCGCTCTGGAGAGGCCATAACCCCAGGGACCTACTCCCTGAAGGACGTGTTGCTGTCTGTCAAGTCGCTCCTCTTCACCACAGGCCGCTGTCTGAACAGCGATGCCGGTGCTGACTCTGATGAGAGCGAGGGACTGAGAGACGAGAGGAGGCAAGCCACACGTCTACTGACTGTGTACAACGCCATGCTGCTGCAGCTGCGGTTTCCCCCAGAGGGTCTGGAGGAAGTTGTTCGATTGCACTTCACGCTCCAGCACCGCCAGATCCACAGACAGTGCACCGAGTGGATGCGGGACTGCACCAATGACACGACGTCGAAAAGGCTGGCCTGGTACGTGACGGAGCTCAGCGGTGAACTGCTGTCTCTGGCTTCTGCCACTCTGACGGAGGATGCGTCCTCTCAGAGATAGAACCTGCAAAGCCAAATTGCCGTCCCTCTGTTGGGAAAGAAGACAGCGTATACGTTGCTGCAAGTGCGAGAACAAGTTTGAGACCGAGCTCTGAGAGGAATATGGTTCAAGAACATTTTGATATGCAACGACTTTTACACGTGCATTTGTTTGAAGAAACAAGAGAGTGCACTTTACAGTAACATTAACACAAAACAGCAATGTCACTACCTCAACAACCTTAGCAAGAACACAACAACAACAACAAAATCAGCAAAACAGCAACAACGGCAACAACAGCAACAACAGCAACAACAGCGACTACAATAACAGCAACAAAACGACGAAATCAACGACGACGATCAACCAAGAAAACTAGGCTGCAAGCCCGCCTGCGTTTTGCCTGATAATAAATGTACATTTGATTAGGAGTCTTACCTCCGGCTGTTTCTTCATTAATGCTTCTTGTAGATTTTGCAGTCGACACAATTCACTTGGTTTAGTTCAGTTTTGTAGAAGTAGAATGTGGCGACACAATTATGTACATTAAAAAAACCCAAATGCCTCCACTTCTACTAATGTGGAGGGCACGTTCGTTTCATTGTGAAGAATCAGGGAATGTCAATCATTGCATTTTAACCAATAACTTCTTAGTTTGTTTCAATCGTAGACAAAAACATGTGTTTTGGTTGCACCTGTCCATAACAAGAGAAGATTTTACTTTGGCCATCCACTAGGAAGTGTACGTTGAGGACAAATGTTCTGTAGTGACATGCAGTAGCGAGCTTGTTCACGCTCAATGAGTAAAGTAGTTGAAGTTCATAGCTAGCTTAGTACTAAGATCATTTAGTTTTACAGTGGGGATGTACAGATTAGCCTCCGCTCTGGAGTTTGTCACTCAGGCTGTCAAGGAGAGTCCTGTTGTTGTCGTGCACCCCGACGTGCTTTTCACGCGCTTTGATTGATTCCCTTCACTTTACTCAAACCAACACTTCCTCTCTCTCGCAGCGTCCACATTGGGTAGGGTCAATGTCAGTCTGCCGCCACCGAGTCCATCTTCTCTGTGTCCATCGGACTGCCTCCGTGTCTGTCTGTGCGTCTGTCCGACAGTCAGCCTGACTCCCTATTCGCGTATCTTATTCGTGTGAGTATCTGTCTGTCAGCTGCGTTTTTTATCTGTCCGTGCTTCTTTCCTTGCTTACCGGGTTTCTAATATGCGTGTACAGTGGCCAGTTTTATTTTATACATTGAAGTCCATAACCGCAGACACCCTGTGCAGCAGGGATTCCTCCCTCACCAGGGGGCGCGCTGGGGTCTTTGCGCTTTCGGGACCTGCTCCAGTAGCACTCGCACAGCCGGCCCCAAGCAGCACTTCTGTGCCCATCAGGAAGCAAGTGTTTCCTCCAAACCCCAAGAGAGGTAGCTTCTGCAACAGTTGCAGCTTCTGTATCACCATGTCTGCTTGTTTTAATCCCAAGTCGCTACACTGTGACCGCGACTCAATAAACACAATAAAGACTTGTTTTCACAAACATGAAATTCCGTGATGTCCTTTCACACATCTCCGAGAGCAATACGTTAGCCTCGTTGTTTTAAACCTCACACGAGACATGGGGAGTATTACAGATGAATTAAAAGTTGTCTTTGGTTTCTTAAGAATTTTGGACAGGTCATTCTAAAAGAAGTTCCTTGCAAGACATCGTGTGACGTCAATATTTTTTTTGTTGATATATACAAATCACTATATAATGTTTGTACTGGACCAAGACGAACTATTTCGCACAGGTTGAGTTCGATCATCTAGCATTGCTTGAGCACATAATCATATGATGGCAATATGGCCCAGACCTAGTGCTGCCACTGGCGTCCTTGGCTGCTGCTCAGAGCTGCCCCTGCTGGAGGTGGTGGGGAAACCCCTGCTGGAGGTGGTGGGGAAACCACATTCAGTGTGGCTGAGACTAGTGAATATAGTCTCAGCAACAGGTTGGTCACGTGATTGCCTTAATTCTTCCATACCATTCATACCACGAAAGTATTCCATCGTTGAGTGTATTCCTCCGCTTGTTGTGATACACTCGGATATTGGCAGCAATCATTTCGCAAATTCATTTTTTAAACATCGATTTCACATAAATGTAAAACGTGTATGCGGTAAAATTCGAACCACAAAAGTGTAATATTGTGAACACTACTCATGATAAGGACTTTGAATACAACAGCAACAATTATACTTCATTGTGCGAGTAAGGCAACCAATCCCGACTGCATAATCTTTTGGGCTGATACGCCCCGAAAGCCGCTGAGTGTTTTTATGATGAGGGAGCATTATTTTAAAGTATGCTTAGAAGGATTAAAATTAGACAAACTGCTTCTGAGCTCTCTGATGATATCGAACTTCGGAATCGGACAGAAGAAACTCTATCAACGTTCAACACAGACGGAATGTCGACTCCATCAGTTGAGATACACAAATCATGAAAGTGTGGACTCCAGCAGGTCGTCAAACAGTGTGAAGGTAGTTAGACCACATGTTCCGGGCAGAAAGCATTTACGGTTGAGAGTGTAACCATAGATTCATGCCACCAGCCCAGAGCCACAGGAATCCTTTTTGCTGCGCTGGTTTTGAGAGAAAGAGACAGCGCGAGATGAAAGCAGTGACTGCTATGTGTGCAAATCATTCCTCATCCAACCGGTGATAAATTAACATACACCTAGACTCAGAGGCCGACTTGTAACATATGTTTTCGTTTGTAGCAAAAGAGTTTATGACAACAGCATTGAGAGGTAACGGCGACAGCAGCATTGATGGTCAGGCACCTCTGAGACGAGTTGGAGGGAATACTCTGTCTCAGCAGGGATTTCGGGGCAAGCCTTGTGCTCTGCTTGCGTGGTCAGTCCAAAACAAAGAGGACGATGGTTCTCGCTGCTTTTCATGAACTGCAAAGCTGAGGGGGTGAGCCACTCATGTCGTGACCCACCATAGTGACCTGTTGACTCCACCCACATTTTGGGAGGCAGCTGCAGTCTCAAACTAACTTGTCGTTGAATTTCCCATAATTAACTACTCCCTGGGAGACTAATGTTCTAGCGTCTCCAACAGGACTCTGACAGGACGCTTTCCTAATGCCTGACACGCCATGCTGGTTGCACCTGCATTGGGATCTCTAGATAACAATAGCTGTATTCTCTGTTCCTTCCCTTTCAGTGACCCAAACTTCAAAGTGGCTTTGTTCACAGATGGGCCTGGATAACAATCGCTGCCTTCTCTATTCATTCCCTTGATACGCTTGGCTGAACTCACAGATGGGGTCCATCACACCCCTTACAGCAGGGCTTCCCCTGGTGGAGGTGGTGGGAAAAACCCTGGTGGAGGTGGTGGAGAAACCCCTGTTAGCTCCGAGGCCAGGGCTGCCCCTGGTGGAGGTGGTGGGGAAACCCCTGACAGCAGGGCTGCCCCTGGTGGAGGTGGTGGGGAAACCCCTGGTGGAAGTGGCGGGGGAAACCCCTGGTGAAAGTGGCGGGGGAAACCCCTGCTGGAGGTGGTGGGGTTAGCACTCATTAAAAAATCGCATCTAAGTAAACCAGCCAGCCTAGTACTGTGAACAGATTTGAAAGCGACACCAAGAAAACAAAACAAAAAAACCACTTGAACACTCGAGTTCTAAGCGAAAGAACTTGTCACTGTGTACCAACCTTTGATGGCGTCGTAGTCAATAAACCCTTCAATCCACTTCTCATAGCCTTTGTCACTTTATCTTCTTGCTATTGTTCTGCCTTCTTTCGACCTTCTTTCCACATCACCTTGAGAAAAGTCCGGAACATTTGTCAAATTGCTGCTCCAGCAAGACTGTGAAGGTAGCGTGGTCGCCATGTTTGCGTCCCCAGCCTCGTTTGAAAATCAAAATGGCGGGTTGCGTGAATAAGGTCCATATGCAGTTCACAGCAGAGTATTCCCTTGAACGGTTTTTACTTTCTACTAGACGCAACAAAACGTTGCTGAAGTGTCATCTGATCAACACAGACATTTATCTGGTGTGGGGGACGTTGATGCTGTGACGCCCGTCGGCGTCGTCATCGTTGTCACAGTCCTCGTTGTTATCGCTGTCGTCATCGCGTCGTAGGTGGAGGCGGTGATGCATCGACTGAAGTTCTTCCCTGTACCATCTATGTGGTTTGAGTGGCACCTGTGGCAGTCGTTGTCTCGGTCCCAGCTGCTTCTGTTCCAGTAGCTTCTGTCCCAGGTGTGCCTGTCTCAGTTGTTTCTGTCCCAGGTGTGCCTGTCTCAGTTGCTTCTGTCCCAGGTGTGCCTGTCTCAGTTGCTTCTGTCCCAGGTGTGCCTGTCTCAGTTGCTTCTGTCCCAGTCGTGTCTGTCCCAGTCGTGTCTGTCCCAGTCGTGTCTGTCCCAGTTGTTCCTGTCACAGATGTGTCTGTCCCAGTTGTTTCTGCGCCAGTTGTTTCTGTCCCAGTCGTGTCTGTCCCAGTAATTTCTGTCCCAACTATCTCTGTCACAGTTGTCTCTGTTCTAGTTGTTTCTGTCCCTGTTGTGTTCGTCCCATTTTTTGTCCCGGTTGTTTCTGTCCCAGTTGTTCCTGTCACAGATGTGCCTGTCTCAGTAATTTCTGTCCTAGTTGTCTCTGTCCCTGTTGTTTCTGTTCCAGTTGTTTCTGCGCCAGTTGTTTTTGTCCCAGTTGTATATGTTCCAGTAGTTCCTGTCCCAGTTATGTTTGTCCCTATTATTTCCGTCCCAGTTGTGTCTGTTCCAGTTGCTTCTGTCCTAGTTGTCACTGTCTCTGTTATGTGTGTCCCAGTTGTATATGTTCCAATTGTTTCTGTCCCAGTTATTTCTGTCTCAGTTGTTTTTGTCCCAGTTGTTTCTGTCCCAGGTGTTTCTGTCCCAGGTGTTTCTGTCCTAACTGTAAATGTCCCAGTTGTAATTGTCTCAGTTGTTTCTGTCCCAGGTGTTTCTGTCCTAACTGTAAATGTCCCAGTTGTAATTGTCTCAGTTGTTTCTGTCCCAGTTATTTCTGTCTCAGTTGTTTTTGTCCCAGTTGTTTCTTTCCCAGGTGTTTCTGTCCCAGGTGTTTCTGTCCTAACTGTAAATGTCCCAGTTGTAATTGTCTCAGTTGTTTCTGTCCCAGTTGTTTCTGTCCTAACTGTATATGTCCCAGTTGTTTCCGTCCCAGTTGTTTCTGTCTCAGTTGTTTCTAAAGGAGTCAGATATGTCTCTGCCTCCCAAGTTGTTGTTCATGGCGTCGTAGTACTTTCTAGATCGCCCGTTCTTTCTGACGGGAAACTTTTGGTTGGCTCTGTTGCTTTAGTTACGGTGGCTGTTCCTACAGGCGCGTTCCCCTCCGTATCCGCAGTAGCCTTCCCTGCACCTACTGCCAGCGCTGTGTGTGAGGTTGCTGTGGCAGTGGTCTCCCCTGCACTTATTCTGAGCGCTGTGTGGGAGGTTCCTGTGGCAGTGGTCTCCCCTGCACCTATTCTCAGCGCTGTGTGGGAGGTTGCTGTGGTAGTAGTCTCCCCTGCACTTACTGCCAGCGCTGTGTGGGAGGTTGCTGTGGCAGTGGTCTCCCCTGCACTTACTGCCAGCGCTGTATGGAAGGTTGCTGTGGCAGTGGTCTCCCCTGCACCTACTGCCAGCGCTGTGTGGGAGGTTGCTGTAGCAGTGGTCTCCCCTGCACTTACTGCCAGCGCTGTGTGGGAGGTTGCTGTGGCAGTGGTCTCCACTGCACCTACTGCCAGCACTGTGTGGGAGGTTGCTGTGGGAGTGGTCTCCCCGGTCTTACTGCCTGCGCTGTGTGGGAGTTTGTTGTGGCAGTGGTCTCCCATGCACCTACTGCCAGCGCTGTGTGGGAGGTTGCTGTGGCAGTGGTCTCCCCTGCACCTACTGCCAGCGCTGTGTGGGAGGTTGCTGTGGCAGTGGTCTCCCCTGCACTTACTGCCAGCGCTCTGTGGGATGTTGAGGTGGCAGTGGTCTCCCCTGAACTTAATCCCAGCGCTCTGTGCGAGGTTTCTGTGGCAGTGGTCTCCACTGCACCTACTGCCAGCACTGTGTGGGAGGTTGCTGTGGCAGTGGTCTCCCCTGCACTTACTGCCAGCGCTCTGTGGGATTTTGCGGTGGCAGGGGTCTCCCCTGCACCTACTGCCAGCACTGTGTGGGAGGTTGCTGTGGCAGTGGTCTCCCCTGCACTTACTGCCAGCGCTCTGTGGGATTTTGCGGTGGCAGTGGCCTCCCCTGCACTTATTCCCAGCGCTCTGTGCGAGGTTTCTGTGGCAGTGGTCTCCACTGCACCTACTGCCAGCACTGTGTGGGAGGTTGCTGTGTGAGTGGTCTCCCCTGCACCTACTGCCAGCACTGCGTGGGAGGTCGCTGTGGCAGTGGTCTCCCCTGCACTTACTGCCAGCGCTGTGTGGGAGGTTGATGTGCCAGTGGTCTCCCCTGCACCTACTGCCAGCGCTGTGTGGAAGGTTGCTGTGGCAGTGGTCTCCCCTGCACTTACAGCCAGCGCTGTGTGGGAGGTTGCTGTGGGAGTGGTCTCCCCTGCACTTACAGCCAGCGCTGTGTGGGAGTTTGTTGTGGCAGTGGTCTCCCCTGCACCTACTGCCAGCGCTGTGTGGGAGGTTACTGTGGCAGTGGTCTCCCCTGCGCCTATTGCCAGCGCTGTGTGGGAGGTTGCTGTGGCAGTGGTCTCCCCTGCGCCTACTGCCAGCGCTGTGTGGGAGGTTGCTGTGGGAGTGGTCTCCCCTGCACCTACTGCCAGCACTGTGTGGGAGGTTGCTGTGGGAGTGGTCTCCCCTGCACCTACTGCCAGCAGTGTGTGGGAGGTCGCTGTGGCAGAGGTCTCCCCTGCACTTACTGCCAGCGCTGTGTTGGAGGTTGATGTGCCAGTGGTCTCCCCTGCATTAACTGCCAGCGCTGTATGGGACGTAGCTGTGGCAGTGGTCTCCCCTGCACCTACTGCCAGCGCTGTGTGGGAGGTTGCTGTGGGAATGGTCTCCCCTGCACTTACTGCCAGCGCTGTGTGCGAGGTCGCTGTGGCAGTGGTCTCCCTTGCACCTACTGCCAGCACTGTGTGGAAGGTTGCTGTGGCAGTGGTCTCCCCTGCACTTACTGTTAGCGCTGTGTGGGATTTTGCGGTGGCAGTGGTATCCCCTGCACTTATTCTCAGACCTGTGTGATAGGTTGCTGTGGCAGTGGTCTCCCCTGCACTTACTGCCAGCGCTGTGTGGGAATTTGAGGTGGCAGTGGCCTCCCCTGCACTTATTCCCAGCGCTCTGTGCGAAGTTGCTGTGGCAGTGGTCTCCCCTGGACCTACTGCCAGCGCTGTGTGGGCGGTTGCTCTGGGAGTGGTCTATCCTGCACCTACACCCAGCGCTGTGTGGGAGGTCGCTGTGGCAGTGGTCTCCCCTGCACCTACTGCCAGCGCTGTGTGGGAGGTTGCTGTGGCAGTGGTCTCCCCTGCACCTACTGCCAGTGCTGTGGGGGAGGTTGCTGTGAGAGGTGTCTCCCCAGGACGTACTGCAAGCTCTGTGTGCGAGGTTGATGTGGCAGTAGTCTCCCCTGCACCTACTGCCAGCGCTGTGTGGGATGTTGCAGTGGGAGTAGTCTCCCCTGCACCTACTGCCAGCGCTGTGTGCGAGGTTGCCGTGGCAGTGATCTCTCCTGCACCTACTGCCAGCGCTGTGTGGGAGGTTGCTGTGGGAGTGGTCTCCCTTGCACTTACTGCTAGCGCTGTGTGGGAGGTTGCTGTGGGAGTGGTCTCCCCTGCACTTATTCTTAGCGCTGTGTGGGAGGTTGCTGTGGCAGTGGTCTCCCCTGCACTTATTCTCAGCGCTGTGTGGGAGGTTGCTGTCGCAGTGATCTCCCCTGCACTTATTCTCAGCGATGTGTGGGAGGTTGCTGTGGCAGTGGTCTCCCTTGCACCTACTGACAGCGCTATGTGGGAGGTTGCTGTGGGAGTGGTCTCCCCTGCGCCTAATGCTAGCACTGTGTGCGAGGTTGCTGTGGCGGTGGTCTCCCCTGCACTTACTGCCAGCGCTGTGTGGGAGGTCGCTGTGGCAGTGGTCTCCCCTGCATTTACTGCCAGCGCTGTGTGCGAGGTTGATGTGGCAGTGGTCTCCCCTGCACCTACTGCCAGCGCTGTGTGGGAGGTTGCTGTGGCAGTGGTCTCCCCTGCACCTACTGCCAGCGCTGTGTGCGAGGTTGCTGTGGCGGTGGTCTCCCCTGCACCTACTGCCAGCGCTGTGTGGGAGGTTGTTGGAGTGGTCTCCCCTGCACCTACTGCCAGCGCTGTGTGGGAGGTTGCTGTGGCAGTGGTCTCCCCTACACTTATTCTCAGCGCTGTGTGGGAGGTTGCTGTGGCAGTGGTCTCCCCTGCACCTACTGCCAGCGCTGTGTGGGAGGTTGCTGTGGGAGTGGTCTCCCCTGCACTTACTGCTAGCGCTGTGTGGGAGGTTGCTGTGGCAGTGGTCTCCCCTGCACCTACTGCCAGCGCTGTGTGCGAGGTTGCTGTGGCAGTGGTCTCCCCTGCACTTACTGCCAGCGCTCTGTGGGAGGTTTCTGTGGGAGTGGTCTCCTCTACATCTACTGCCAGCGCTGTGTCTGAGGTTGCTGTGGCAGTGGTCTCCCCTGCACCTACTGCCAGCGCTGTGTGCGAGGTTGCTGTGGCAGTGGTCTCCCCTACATTTCCAGCCAGCGCTGTGTGGGAGGTTGCTGTGGGAGTGGTCTCCCCTGCACCTACTGCCAGCGCTGTGTGGGAGGTTGCTGTGGCAGTGGTCTCCCCTGCACTTACTGCCAGCGCTGTGTGGGAGGTTGCTGTGGGAGTGGTCTCCCCTGCACTTACTGCCAGCGCTGTGTGGGAGGTTGCTGTGGGAGTGGTCTCCCCTGCACTTACTGCCAGCGCTGTGTGCGAGGTTGCTGTGGCAGTGGTCTCCCCTACATTTCCAGCCAGTGCTGTGTGGGAGGTTGCTGTGGGAGTGGTCTCCCCTGCACCTACTGCCAGCGCTGTGTGGGAGGTTGCTGTGACAGTGGTCTCCCCTGCACTTACTGCCAGCGCTGTGTGGGAGGTTGATTCAGCAGTGGTCTCCCCTGCACTTACTGCCAGCGCTGTGTGGGAGGTTGCTGTGGCAGTGGTCTCCCCTGCACTTACTGCCAGCGCTGTGTGGGATGTTGATTCAGCAGTGGTCTCCCCTGCACTTACTGTTAGCGCTGTGTTGGAGGTTGCTGTGGCAGTGGTCTCCCCTGCACCTACTGCCAGCGCTGTGTGGGATGTTGTAGTGGGAGTAGCCTCCCCTGCACTTACTGCTAGCGTTGTGTTGGAGGTTGCTGTGACAGTGGTCTCCCCTGCACTTACTGCCAGCGCTGCGTGGGAGGTTGCTGTGGGAGTGGTCTCCCCTGCACCTACTGCCAGCGCTGTATGGGATGTTGATGCAGCAGTGGTCTCCCCTGCGCCTACTGCAAGCGCTGTGTGGGAGGTTATTGTGACAGTGGTCTCAGCTGCACTTACAGCCAGCGCTGTGTGGGAGGTTGATGTGACAGTGGTCTCCCCTGCACTTACTGCTAGCGTTGTGTGGGAGGTTGTTGTGGCAGTGGTCTCCCCTGCACCTACTGTTAGCGCTGTGTTGGAGGTTGCTGTACGAGTGGTCTCCCCTGCACTTACTGCAAGCGCTGTGTGGGAGGTTGATTCAGCAGTGGTCTCCCCTGCACTTACTGCCAGCGCTGTGTGGGAGGTTATTGTGACAGTGGTCTCAGCTGCACTTACAGCCAGCGTTGTGTGGGAGGTTGATGTGACAGTGGTCTCCCCTGCACTTACTGTTAGCGCTGTGTTGGAGGTTGCTGTACGAGTGGTCTCCCCTGCACTTACTGCAAGCGCTGTGTGGGAGGTTGATTCAGCAGTGGTCTCCTCTGCACCTACTGCCAGCGCTGTGTGGAAGGTTGATGTGACAGTGGTCTCCCCTGCACCTACTGCCAGCGCTGTGTGGAAGGTTGCTGTGACAGTGGTCTCCTCTGCACCTACTGCCAGCGCTGTGTGGAAGGTTGATGTGACAGTGGTCTCCCCTGCACTTACTGCCAGCGCTGTGTGGGAGGTTGTTGTGACAGTGGTATCCCCTGCACTTACTGCCAGCGCTGTGTGGAAGGTTGCTGTGACAGTGGTCTCCCCTGCACTTACTGCCAGCGCTGTGTGGAAGGTTGCTGTGACAGTGGTCTCCTCTGCACCTACACCCAGCGCTGTGTGGAAGGTTGCTGTGACAGTGGTCTCCCCTGCACTTACTGCCAGCGCTGTGTGGAAGGTTGCTGTGACAGTGGTCTCCCCTGCACTTACTGCCAGCGCTGTGTGGGAGGTTGATTCAGCAGTGGTCTCCCCTGCACTTACTGCCAGCGCTGTGTGGGAGGTTGCTGTGGCAGTGGTCTCCCCTGCACTTACTGCCAGCGCTGTGTGGGAGGTTGATGCAGCAGTGGTCTCCCCTGCACTTACTGCCAGCGCTGTGTGGGAGGTTGCTGTGACAGTGGTCTCCCCTGCACTTACTGCCAGCGCTGTGTGGGAGGTTGATTCAGCAGTGGTCTCCCCTGCACTTACTGCCAGCGCTGTGTGGAAGGTTGCTGTGACAGTGGTCTCCTCTGCACCTACACCCAGCGCTGTGTGGAAGGTTGCTGTGACAGTGGTCTCCCCTGCACCTACTGCCAGCGCTGTGTGGGAGGTTGCTGTGGCAGTGGTCTCCCCTGCACTTACTGCCAGCGCTGTGTGGGAGGTTGCTGTGGCAGTGGTCTCCCCTGCACCTACTGCCAGCGCTGTGTGGGAGGTTGCTGTGGCAGTGGTCTCCCCTGCACCTACTGCCAGCGCTGTGTGCGAGGTTGCTGTGGCAGTGATCTCTCCTGCACCTACTGCCAGCGCTGTGTGGGAGGTTGCTGTGGCAGTGGTCTCCCCTGCACCTACTGCCAGCGCTGTGTGGGAGGTTGCTGTGGCAGTGGTCTCCCCTGCACCTACTGCCAGCGCTGTGTGGGAGGTTGCTGTGGGAGTGGTCTCCCCTGCACTTACTGCTAGCGCTGTGTGGGAGGTTGCTATGGTAGTGGTCTCCCCTGCACTTATTCTCAGCGCTGTGTGGGAGGTTGCTGTGGAAGTGGTCTCCCCTGCACTTATTCTCAGCGCTGTGTCTGAGGTTGCTGTCGCAGTAGTCTCCCCTGCACTTATTCTCAGCGCTGTGTGGGAGGTTGCTGTGGCAGTGGTCTCCCCTGCACCTACTGACAGCGCTGTGTGGGAGGTTGCTGTGGGAGTGGTCCCTCCTGCGCCTACTGCTAGCGCTGTGTGCGAGGTTGCTGTGGCGGTGGTCTCCCCTGCACTTACTGCCAGCGCTGTGTGGGAGGTTGATGTGGCAGTGGTCTCCCCTGCACCTACTGCCAGCGCTGTATAGGAGGTTGCTGTGGCAGTGGTCTCGCCTGCACCTACTGCCAGCGCTGTGTGGGAAGTTGTTGGAGTGGTCTCGACTGCACCTACTGCCAGCGCTGTGTGGGAGGTTGCTGTGGCAGTGGTCTCCCCTACACTTATTCTCAGCGCTGTGTGGGAGGTTGCTGTGGCAGTGGTCTCCCCTGCACTTATTCTCAGCGCTGTGTGGGAGGTTGCTGTGGCAGTGGTCTCCCCTGCACTTACTGCTAGCGCTGTGTGGGAGGTTGCTGTGGCAGTGGTCTCCTCTGCACTTACTGCCAGCGCTGTGTTCGAGGTTGCTGTTGCGGTGGTCTCCCCTGCACTTACTGCAAGCGCTCTGTGGGAGGTTGCTGTGGGAGTGCTCTCCTCTACATCTACTGCCAGCGCTGTGTGTGAGGTTGCTGTAGCAGTGGTCTCCCCTGCACCTACTGCCAGCGCTGTGTGGGAGGTTGCTGTGGCAGTGGTCTCCCCTACATTTCCAGCCAGCGCTGTGTGGGAGGTTGCTGTGGGAGTGGTCTCCCCTGCACTTATTCCCAGAGCTGTGTGCGAGGTTGCTGTGGCGGTGGTCTCCCCTGCACCTACTGCCAGCGCTGTGTGGGAAGTTGTTGGAGTGGTCTCCCCTGCACCTACTGCCAGCGCTGTGTGGGAGGTTGCAGTGGCAGTGGTCTCCCCTACACTTATTCTCAGCGCTGTGTGGGAGGTTGCTGTGGCAGTCGTCTCCCCTGCACCTTATGCCAGCGCTGTGTGGGAGGTTGCTGTGGGAGTGGTCTCCACTGCACTTATTCCTAGCGCTGCGTGGGAGGTTGCTCTGGGAGTGGTCTCCCCTGCACTTACTTCCAGCGCTGTGTGCGAGGTTGCTGTTGCGGTGGTCTCCCCTGCACTTACTGCCAGCGCTCTGTGGGAGGTTGCTGTGGGAGTGGTCTCCTCTACATCTACTGCCAGCGCTGTGTCTGAGGTTGCTGTGGCAGTGGTCTCCCCTGCACCTACTGCCAGCGCTGTGTGGGAGGTTGCTGTAGCAGTGGTCTCCCTTGCACCTACTGCCAGCGCTTTGTGGGAGGTTGCTGTTTGTGTTTCCGTGGCAGTAGTCTCCCCTAAAGATCTGGTGTGTCTGCTTCTACTGGTGTTTGCTGTAGAGGAGGTTCCACTGATGTTTGCTCAAGAGGAGGTTGCACTGATGTTTGCTGTAGAGGAGGTTCCACTGATGTGGCTGGTGGCGGTTTTCCCGAAACTGGACGTTCAAGGAAAAGAAACTTTCAAACGCAGTTTATACCCAAACCATTCCATTGATATATATTTTGGAGATATATGATTGATGCTACACGTAGAAATTGAAAAAAGCTGAAAATATTTACTCAAGCATAAGTAATATATGTGTTGTAAGTAGAAAGCTGCAACTCCTAAATGTGAATGGCTGGGAAAAAACGATCAGCAATTACCGAATTTCATTAATCAATGTTAAAGGGGAATTAAGGGGAAGTCGTATTATCTAAACTTTGCAGTGCTTCATCGAAACAATGACAAATACACATCTCTCTCTCTCTCTAACTCTCTTTGTCTCTCTCTCACTCTCTCTCTCTCTTTATCTCTCTCTCGCTCTCTCGCTCTCTCTCTCTCTCTCTCTCTCTCTCTCGCTCTCTCTCTCTCTCTCTCTCTCTCCCTATCTCTATCTATCTCTCTCTCTCTCTCGCTCTCTCGCTCTCTCCTTTCTCTCCTGCACAGGCTCAGCGGCTCGCGTCAAGGAGCAGCCTTTACTTCGGCTTTGATACATCCCTGACCAGAAAGCAACGCCTTGCCAGTCGCCGGTTTTCCAGCAACTGTTGAAGCGTCGTTGTTGTCCCTGTTAGCTGGCGAGGAAATGTCGTCTTGGAAAATTTCCGGCGAACCTGGCAGAATTGTGGTTATCCTGAGGTTCAGGCAACGGGATGGTCACCCATTGCTCGTCAGCCACAAAGCAGCAACAAAGGAACGTGGAAGAGAAAACCACCTTCCCAGCAGAGACGAGACCAGTGACGGGCAGAGAAGTATAGAACTTTTGGTGAGCCCGATGCTCTCATCGAGAATGATCAAATGTGTAATGTCGCCAACATTGCTTTTGATACTGCTCCTGCTGCACGAAATGCACGGGCTACAATGGAGCATACCACCCCAGCAGCTGTGACCTTTGACATCCCAGATGAACACACTTGCTTGGCCACGGAGAATGCAGGAGGACATACTAGCCAGTTACCAGGACCCGATCGCGACGACAACGATGGTATGCTCTCCTCGCCAACTTCGACTCCCAGAGAAACGACAACTGAAGACATCAGGGCAGCGCTTGACAACTTTGCAAAGCAGTTCAAAGAAAGTGTGTCCCAGTGCAAGCAATATGTTCGGGAAATAAGACGTGACATTGCTACTGCTTGTACTCCACGTCATGAGGCAGACAGACTCAGAAAACCTAAGGCACAACTAGCTGCAGACTCCACTGAAGAAGCCCCAGAAGCAAGTCCCAAACAGCGAACGCATTCCAAATTCGCCCACGATCACCATCGCGACATCATGGCAGGGCTGATGACGACGTCGGCAGACCAAGTAGGTGGAGCGAGCGTGTCGCCTTGAGAAAGCAGTCTGCACGGACTTCGCGAAAATGAATCGCTGATAGACTCTTTCCATTTGTCTGCGCGCGCCCTCATTCCACTGCTGGTGACCAGTAGTGTTGTTATGTACATACGTTCCAGTTAATTAAACGCGCTCCCAGTCATATTGTAATGGGCCGACATGGCCTCTACAATAACATTTTCAGTTCAGTTCAGTTCTCTCTCTCTCTCTCTCTCTCTCTCTCTCTCTCTCTCTCTCTCTCTCTCTCTCTCTCTCTCTCTCTCTCTCTCTCTCTCTCTCTCTCTCTCTCTCTCTCTCTCTCTCTCGCTCTCTCTCTCTCATGCATGTATGTATATCTGTATGCATGTATGTCTGTATGTATGTATGTATGTATGTATGCATGCATGTATGTATGTATGTATGTATGTATGTATGTATGTATGTATGTATGTATGTATGTATGTATGTATGTATGTATGTATGTATGTATGTATGTATGTATGTATGTATGTATGTATGTATGTATGTATGTATGTATGTATGTATGTATGTATGTATGTATGTATGTATGTATGTATGTATGTATGTATGTATGTATGTATGTATGTATGTATGTATGTATGTATGTATGTATGTATGTATGTATGTATGTATGTATGTATGTATGTATGTATGTATGTATGTATGTATGTATGTATGTATGTATGTATGTATGTATGTATGTATGTATGTATGTAAGTGTGTGTGTGTGTGTGCGTGCGTGCGTGCGTGAGTACGTGCGTGCGTGCGTGCGTACGTGCGTGTGTGTATGTGTGTATGTATGTATATATTTACGAATGTAGAAGCTTTTATAACGCGCTATTCTCACACCTAGGCATGCTCTAAGCGCCCACAATTTGTCTTAAACAAAAAGGTCTTAAGTTTTTTTCCGGAAGCTGGCCAGGTTCTCTGACCTCCTCAATTCTTCTGGGGCTGCATTCCAGAATCTTGGACCAGTGTATGAGAAGGCTCTCTCTCCGAATCCCTTTAGGTGTTTCGAGGGAGCACAGAGAAGAAGTATCCCTGATGATCGGAGAACTCTCGACGGTTTATAGTCTTGTACAAGATCGGAAAGATACTCTGTAGAACGACTTCACTCCAAAATGGAGATTTAGATCAAGTATTCAAATCATTTTTTTAAACAACGAATTCACTTCAAAATAGAAATTAAGATCAATTATTCAATATACTATCTACAACGTCTTCACTCCAAATTAGAGATTTATATAAAGTATTCAACACACTTTGTACAACGACATCACTAGAAAATATAGATTTAGATCAAGTATTCAACACACTTTTTACAACGATGTCAGTTGGTACAGAGGACCCGACCAAGCAAGTCTTTCACCTCAAGACAAAATCCCACTCCCGGTCCGCCATCTTGCCACGAAGCGCACAGAGGCTGTCCTGTGGTATCACGTCATTGTCAAACCTCTTGTGACGACAAACAAGAGTCTGGACGATAATGTCCCTGGTGATCTGCACACAAAAGAAGCAAGATTAAAAATTAATTTCTTGCAAATGAGAAACTTGCTTTGGCAAGCCCATGGTCGATGGCAATTAACGCACACAACAGAAAACCTCAAAGGCAAATCAATTCTCGCTCTAGGCATAACATTGGAGCGTCTGTATTAAAACGAACATGTCGAGACGAACACTCGCAACAACTCGGACGAAAGATTTCTGATTTTTGTTTGAGCCAAATGAAAGCTGTTTTTGACATATTTGGGGAAGACATATTGGCAGTATTTAACGTGCATTTCTTCATCGTCGTCGTTGCGCCTGACGTCATTGCTTTTAAATACAACCACAACTTTAACATCTGCGTAAATGACGAGAGTGTCTCAAAAAAGCAACATTACAGAACAAACATGTGTATGCATTGAGAGAGACAGGCAGAATAACAGAGAGACTGACACATACACACTGACGAACATACAAACAGAAGCACATACACAGGCAGGCAGTCAGTTAGACACATATACAGAGAAAGAGAGAGAGCGAGAGAGAGAGAGAGAGAGAGAGAGAGAGAGAGAGAGAGAGAGAGACACAGAGAGAGACACAGAGAGAGAAAGTCTGACCGAGAGAGACACAGAGACACAGAGAGAGAAAGAGAGAGAGAAAGAGAGAGAGAAAGAGGGAGAGAGATAGAGAGAGAGAAAGAGAAAGAGTGAGTCAGACCGAGAGAGAGAGAAAGAGTGAGTCAGACCGAGAGAGAGATGGAGAGAGAGACAGAGACAGAGAGAGAGAGAGACAGAGACAGAGACACAGAGAGAGAGAGAGACAGAGAGACACAGAGAGAGGAGAGAGATAGAGAGAGAGAGAGAGACAGACAGACAGAGAGAGAACGAACGAGAACTTTATTGTATAGGCCATCAGCCCAGTACAAGGACTCAGCAACACGGGCAAATATATCACAATTCATGGTGTAGATCTCCTCCTCTCAAAAGCATGAAGTAAATAGGTGCTCACGGATCTTACTCTTTCCCTGTCGTAATTTGAGAAGCACATCATCAAACTTTCTTGCGTAGTTAATCCAAAACAAAAATGCAGGTATCTTATTAGTATATCTTTGTAAACTGGACACATAAATAGAAAATGTATTTCATCCTCGAATCTTTCATTGCAGCCAGGGCACAACATCACTATATTTATATCGGTGTATGTAGAGCTTGCTAATACCCAGACGAAAACGAATGTACAAGTCTCTGAAGATAGGTTTGTCCAAGTCATAGAGCTATTGTTCTAACGTAGGGTTGCACTTGAATACATTGCAAAAGGAGTATCTCTCGCTATTATTTAATGTAGAGTGCAAAGATTCATTGTAGCGACACACCAATCTGCGTTTTAATTCTTTTACGAAGTTGCTTTCTTCAAGGACCCTCTGTTGTCTCCATATAACATGGAATTCATAATCAAAGATTATATATCTAATCTTCATTGCCCAACAAGTATTTGTAGTACTTGTATCTATCATCATTTGGTATATCATTTTGGGGTGTCTCGTGAACCATCCTTAATATCCGAAGCCAATATTTAACACAGCGTAGTATAGCACAAGTGTACAGTGGATAACGTCCAGTATCACCATAGATCATCACGTTAGGTGTTCGTTTTGACACATTGAGAAAACTTTTTATCATGTGCAGATGGACTTTCTCTATATCTTGACAACTGCTCACTCCCCAAATCTCTGCTCCATAAAATAATATCGGTTGGATTCGAACATCAAAAACACTAAAGATGACACTAGGTGATGTACACATAATACTTCTTAAAGGTCTCATGGCTTGCATTACAGCAGCTTTTCCTTTCATCAACAAGCTCGCTTGCGCCACATTGTAAGACAGTTTTGTGGAAAACCTGTAACCAAAATAGGTATACTCATTTACTACCTCTAGCGTTTCTCTCCCAATATGCCAGTGTTCATGAGCCGCCAGATGGCCCCCTAGGCGGAATACCATTACTTTAGATTTTGTCATGTTGCTACTTAGTCCAACAGACTGTGCGGAATTATTTAGAGTGTCTAGCTGGTTCTGTAGACCTATGGATGTATCAGACAGGACAACGACATCATTGGCAAAAAGGAGAAGATATACCGTTGTGACATCAGGTAAGAGTTAGATGCCATGTTTACCCATTTCTTGCGACTTCTTTAGCAACTTCCCCAACCACATAAGAAAAAAGGATCGGTGAGCATATGCACCCCTGCTCCAGCCCCGATATACATTCAAAATTGTATGTGTACCCATCCGGGCATCGCACACTGCTCCGTACACAGTAATACATTGACTCATATTTGCAACATTTTCACCGTAATACCCTTATTTTTCAATAGAGTAAACAATACAAGTGAACCCTCATTAGGAAGGGGTGTGTGTGCAATAGGCACTCCGCGTATCCCTATGGCAGTCAAAGGGGGAATACTATGGAACTCAAACCGTTTGCTTCTGCTCTAAGCAGCCTGAGTTGTATACACTATGACTTACACAGTCTCCAAAGCCTGAAAACCAGTAAACTACAGTACATGTATTTCGTTCATCCATCAATTCATTCATTCACCAATTCATTCATTCATAAGTCAATCTCTCATTCATTCCATCTCGTGCAGTATAGGTAGGAACGCCTCAGGGTGTTAGAAGTATAGGCGGAGTCTGGATGTGGGGTAGGAGAATCGGACGATGGCATTAAAGGAATATTTCTCGTCAGTGGGCGGCATTCAAGAAGTCCTTGCACTAACAGTCTCGGGGCATCCTGGCCTACTCTGCGCTAATTATTCCGCCATGTCGTGGTTTGCTCTGGAAAACTCATTAAAAACTGTTTACACGGCCAAGCCAATCTCTCTATGCATTGTTCTCCCCACAGTGCGTCGTGTTTGAGGCGCATTTCGGAGCTGTAGAACGTCGTCACTGCGTCAATAGCAAGCACCAATTGACGCCGGCCTGTACGTGGGTTTGACGTCAATGCTTCAAAGGCTGACAGACGAGAAAGAGAAAGAACTCTACAAGACATACCTTTGCTGCAGAGCCGCTGCTGTCTGAAGGAAAGCAGAACCCAGTGATACACGCAGGTGACATTGACGTCAAAGGTAAGGCCACTTATTCTTCTACAGTGATTCTCTTTCTCTCTCTCTTCTCTTCTCTCTTTCTCTCTCTCTTTCTCCCTTTCTTTCTCTCTTTCTTTCTCTCTTTCTCCCTTTCTTTCTCTCTTTCTCTCTCTTTCTTTCTCTCTTTCTCTTTCTCTCTCTCTCTCGTACTCTCTCTTCATCTCTCTCTCTTTCTCTCTCTCTCTCATCTCTCTCTCTCTCTCTCTCTCTCTCTCTCTCTCTCTCTCTCTCTCTCTCTCTCTCCACGTGTTTACTCTCCAAGCGTCATATCGAAACATGTATATGGTCTAGGCAGAAGCAAACTACACATCGCCTTCTCACACTACAAAAAAAACAAGTTGAATATGACAATCACGGACAGCTTTGGAGGATACTTTAGAGTAGTGGACTGTCTACGAAATTTACCAACATGATGAAATGTATGTGTTCGAATGTTCAGTTTTGCGTTCTTTGGAACCATCAAATTAGTGATTTTGTTTCCTCCGGGATTTGCTGTAGAGAATAAAATTGCGTTCTCTCATAAATAATCATCCTCTGCGGCACAAAATGATAATTGAATTTGCCCAGCACTATGTCAAAGTTGTCAGCTGGTTTGGAGATCGCTTCAGTGGGAGCTGGAAACGTGAGCGAGAAGAACATCTTCTACGCCTCTTTTCTCATTGCGGAGATCAGGGTGCTCACCTGCACGGTTCCATCCTCTTCGGTCAGTTTGGTAGTGATGCTGTTGCGCAAAAATAGTTGGCGCCACTCCGGCCATTCGTGTGGCTTGGAGAAGTTGAACGATTCTGGAAGATTGAATGAAGGCATCGTGGCTTACTTACTGGTAAGGTGGATCCGTTACTAGGACATCCCACTTCTGACACCATGCAGTGGCATGCACGCTGGGCTTACACCAATATCACGAAAGAACACAAATGGAACGGGAAAGCCATTGTATTCAGTTACATGTGGGTCGCTTAGGATCCTGAATATAGGTGGAAGTTATTTCCTTTAGCTCCCATGACGATGATCATTTCCATTCTATAGAGCTGGAGATCAAAGACAATATTCAAGTTGTCGTGTTTGTCGTACGTCGATTATGCATCTGATCAGAGGAGAGATATCAGGACGGCTTTGAAATGTCTGATGTAAGAAGTAGAGACGAGCAGTGCAGCTCTTTCCTGACGTCACTGTCCTGCTCGGTGGCGCCCTCCCTCCCTGTGGCAGCGCCCGTGGGTGGGGACTGGGTTACAGTGCAGAGTGAAGACCACCATCACCACTCAGACGTGTCTGCTTTAACTTTTGACTTGTTTGGACTGCCTGGTCAGTGAGATTCCCCTGTGGGTTCGGGGTCAGAATTGCCACGTCTTCTACGCGATTCGTAAGAGGCGAAAAATTAGGATCATTATTACTTTTGCGTTTACTTTAATTGTAGTGATGATTTTAGTGCTAAATGAACTTGCTAAGTTTGATGTGCCGAAAACTCCATCCGTTCATCTGATAATGACATGTAGCTCAACTTGACACTTTGAACTTCTTCTGTTGTTTGTGGTTGGGTTTTTGGGGAAAATATCGGACTCTTGCTTTTCCGTGCACGTTGCACATGCTTAACTTTAGTGGTGCAGGATCTTTATTAGGCGATATCTTCGTCCCTTTTCTACTCGTTTTTATGGTAGGATATGTCAGTTCGTTAGTCACCGTATTTGACTTAAAATATTTTGGTTACTCTCAGGAGGCCGCTGTGTGGCTGTTGGGGAGGAATATGTCCTAGAGGGTGATTTTATGTTGCCCGTGTTTTTTGTTTGTGACTTGCTGTTGCCCGTATTTCTTGTGTCGACTTGGTGTTGCCTGATGTGTTTGCTGACTTGGTGTCGCCTGTGCTGCTACAGTTACCGGTACTCCTAATCTTCAGAGGTAAAGCTATCGTGTAGTTTTCGCTCTTACTGTCGCGGACTTCTTCATTTATCTCATTTAAATGTTGTAGGTCAGGGCCCGTATTCACAACGGCGATTTATCGGCGATTTATTTTAACCTCGATTTATCTCTAAACTCAGACGATTCCAACTGCCTGTTCCGCTCTCCCTTGGCTGGAAACCAGTATATATAGCAAAGCGCAACCTAGGATCCTCTGACGAGCGTACCTTATCTAACCGATCAAGATAACGCGGGCTAGGGGATAAATCGAGTGTTAAAAAGATAAATCGCCGTTGTGAATACGGGCCCAGGTTTTTTTGCGGTTTTATTTTATCTGCCTCTCATTTCGTTTTCTATTTTTCTTTTAAGAGAAGTAATAATTTGTTTTCTTGTCACACACACACACACACACACACACGCACACACACACACACACACTCTCTCTCTCTCTGTGTCTCGCTGTCTCTCTCTCTTTCTCTCTCTCTCTTCTCTCTTTCTCTCTCTCTTTCTCTCTCTCTTTCTCTCTCTCTTTCTCTCTCTTTCTCTCTCTCTCTCTCTCTCTCTCTCTGCAGCTTCTTCTCGAGAAAGTAGATATATACAGGTACTGAGATTTAAAAGTCACTTGATAAAATCAGGGATATAGTGACATATGTAGCAGCAGAAATTAGAATACGACAGCCAAGACAATTAGAGAAGCAGGAAACAGAATGCTGTCTTTTCCTTTCGATATGTTCTGCGAGGCTGAGCGCCGGAGGAGGCTGTGGGGCGCTGTGGAGCTCGAACAGCCTGCCCACCGGAAGTCCTGAGAACAGACAAGCGTCCTGTGTCGCACGTGTCGAAATTCTGCACTTCCGAAACTGAATGGTGTTTGTCAGTCAGGTGGACCTTGGACATTCGCTGCGGGGGTGGAGGGGGGGGAGGAGGGGGAGGAGGGGGGGAGGGTCCGTCCCGCTCCGCTGACAGCGTCTGCCGTCACTATGGAGACTAGAGCGGAAGTGGCAGTCCAAGCCACAGCGTACGCATATGGAGACTGATGCAGGTCCGTCGGTCATGTGCCCTGCCTTCCTCTGAAGGCGCCGATCTTCTGTCTTCTCCGTCAGGTTCCTCGCAAAGTGGGAGAGACGCCTCTAAACCCTGTGTCTCCATGCGTTTGCACTTCCGTTAGGGAAAAATAAACCTTTACTTTTCATACTGCCTCTTTCTAACAAAAGCATTGGGCCGGAAAAACAGACGCTCACCCACACTTGGCCATCGAGATGAACGGCCAGTGTATTTTTCCCGTCAGGTGGGGAGAAGTCAGGATACTTTAGTAACTTGCTTTGAGGTCTGTGATTTCAAGCGTAACTTATGACACCTTTGCATTCCAGCAGCCATGTCTTCTTGTCAACTCCTCTGCATCGCCCGCATGGTCTGCTGGCTGTCAGCACTGGTGGCAGGCGTGGCTGTGCAGAGCTCGAACTTCCGCAGAGCCGCGTCTGACAGTCTCCCGCCTGCTGTCCCAGTCGCGGTGCTGAGCAGCGTGCGGAGCCCGCTGGAATGCGCAAGTCTGTGCAAAGGCAACTTTGGGTCCAAATGCTGCAGCTATGCCTTCAGTCAGGTGGTCAAGAAGTGTCGCCTGTTCTCCAGCAACCACTGTGGCATGTACACCGAAGCGAAGGGGATGGACTACTTTGTTGGATGGACAGGTAAGACGGGAACATACTAGTACGCGTCGCACAGGTTGCTAATTCAGGGTTAGAGCTCCAAAAACGGACGCTTTATATCGGGACAAATTTAGAGCGTCACAGGGAAATTTTCAAATTCCCTACAGCGAAAAAGTTATGTTTGACTCACAATTAAAGAAAAGTTATTCTTATTGCAGTGTGTGATGACTCAGAAGAGGCCAATTGCGCATAAATTTCCATACGTTAGCTCTCTATCTCTCTATCTCTCTATCTCTCACTCTATCGCTCTTGATCTCTCTATCTCTCTCTATCTCTCTCTATCTCTCTATCTCTCACTCTATCGCTCTTGATCTCTCTATCTCTCTCTATCTCTCTCTATCTCTCTAT
>JAWQFJ010010114.1:0-2500 GCA_034096865.1 Theodoxus fluviatilis | reverse complement strand
GTGAGTAAACAATGGACGACTGTGTCGAAGGCGGCGAAGCCGCCTGAGACACAGGAGTTCCCATCGACTTAAAACTTGGTATGGAGTTAAATGTGGACCGTGGTCAGGTCATGATGGGGTTAAAAAAAAAGGTGTCGCCATGGTAACCGGAAGTGGGCACAAACAAGATGGCCGCCGAAAACTCAAAGTGCTCCGATTTGACTGAAATTTGGTGTATGTGTAGGTAAAGTCAAATGATGAAGATCTGTGAACACATTTTTGGTTATGGTTACGTAATTAGAAAAACAAAATGGCGGCTGACGAATTTGGATTTGTATGTGGCTTTGACGCTTTGCGCATTGCCTGGCCGCGAAGCGGCTAGTCTCTATATATAATTGAGCTGTGTGTCTGTCTGTCTGTGTGTGTGACACTTATACGTTTCCACAGTTTTATTCCGATCGACTTGAAACTTGGTATGGGGTTAGGTGTGGACCCGGGTCGGGTCAACGTGGGGTAAAAAAAATGGTGTTGCCATGGTAACCGGAAGTGGGCACAAACAAGATGGCCGCCGAAAACTCAAAGTGCTCCGATTTGACCGAAATTTGGTGTGTGGGTTGGTAAAGTCAAAAGATGAAGATATGTGAAAAAAAATTTGGTTGTCATGGTTACGTCACGAGAAAAACAAGATGGCGGCTGAAGAATTTGGACCAGTGTGTCGAAGGCGGCGAAGCCGCCTGAGACACAGGAGTTCCCATCGACTTAAAACTTGGTATGGGTTAGGTGTGGGCCGGGGTCAGGTCATGGTGGGATTAAAAAATGGTGTTGCCATGGTAACCCGAAGTGGGCACAAACAAGATGGCCGCCTAAAACTCAAAGTGCTCCGATTTGACCGAAATTTGGTGTGTGGGTAGGTGAAACTTGGTGTGGGGTTAGGTGTTGGCCGGGGTCAGGTCAGGGTGGGGTTAAAAAAATGGAGTTGCCATGGTAACCGGAAGTGGGCACAAACAAGATGGCCACCGAAAACTCAAAGCGCTCCGATTTGACCGAAATTTGGTGTGTGGGTAGGTACAGTCGAATGATGAAGATCTGCGCAATAATTCTTTTGGTTGTCATGGTTACGTCACGAGAAAAACAAGATGGCGGTTGAAGAATTTGGACGACTGTGTCGAAGGCGGCGAAGCCGCCTGAGACACAGGAGTTCCCTTCGACTTAAAACTTGGAATGGGATTAGATGTGGGCCAGGGTCAGGTCATGGTGGGGTTTAAAAAAATGGCGTTGCCATGGTAACCGGAAGTGGGCACAAACAAGATGGCCGCCGAAAACTCAAAGTGCTCCGATTTAACCAAAATTTGGTGTGTGGGTTGGTCAAGTCAAATGATGAAGATCTGTGAACAAAATTTTCGGTTACCATTGTTACGTCACGAGAAAAACAAAATGGCGGCAGAGTAAACAATGGACGACTGTGTCGAAGGCGGCGAAGCCGCCTGAGACACAGGTGTTCCCATCGACTTAAAACTTGGTATGGGGTTAGATGTGGGCTGGGGTCAGGTCATGGTGGGGTTAAAAAAAGGTGTCGCCATGGTAACCGGAAGTGGGCACAAACAAGATGGCCGCCGAAAACTCAAAGTGCTCCGATTTGACCGAAAGTTGGTGTATGGGTAGGTAAAGTCAAATGATGAAGATCTGTGAACACATTTTTGGTTATGGTTACGTAATGAGATAAACAAAATGGTGGCTGAAGAATTTGGCTTTGTATGTGGCTTTGATGCTTTGCGCATTGCCTGGCCGCGAAGCGGCTAGTCTGTATATATATTTTCGCTGTCTGTGTGTGTGTGTGTCTGTGTGTGTGTGACACTCATACGTTTCCACAGTTTTATTCCGATCGACTTGAAACTTGGTATGGGGTTAGGTGTGGACCCGGGTCGGGTCAACGTGGGGTTAAAGAAATGGTGTTGCCATGGTAACCGGAAGTGGGCACAAACAAGATGGCCGCCGAAAACTCAAAGTGCTCCGATTTGACCGAAATTTGGTGTGTGGGTTGGTAAAGTCAAATGATGAAGATCTGTGAAAAAAAAATTTGGTTGTCATGGTTACGTCACGAGAAAAACAAGATGGCGGCTGAAGAATTTGGACGACTGTGTCGAAGGCGGCGAAGCCACCTGAGACACAGGAGTTCCCATCGACTTAAAACTTGGTATGGGTTAGGTGTGGGCCGGGGTCAGGTATTGGTGGGATTAAAAAATGGTGTTGCCATGGTAACCCGAAGTGGGCACAAACAAGATGGCCGCCTAAAACTCAAAGTGCTCCGATTTGACCGAAATTTGGTGTGTGGGTAGGTGAAACTTGGTGTGGGGTTAGGTGTTGGCCGGGGTCAGGTCAGGGTGGGGTTAAAAAAATGGAGTTGCCATGGTAACCGGAAGTGGGCACAAACAAGATGGCCACCGAAAACTCAAAGTGCTCCGATTTGACCGAAATTTGGTGTGTGGGTAGGTACAGTCGAATGATGAAGATCTGCGCAATA
>JAWQFJ010010113.1:0-49402 GCA_034096865.1 Theodoxus fluviatilis | reverse complement strand
ACCAGGGTCCAGAAGGTTACGTACTAAGAACTTGTAACAACGGCCAATAAAGAGTTGATGGCGGAAACAAGCTTCGCCCCTGCGTCATTCATTGAAGCTGCTGTCTTGCTTGGGAAAGCCCGGGCGTCCCGCAAGGGACGGGATCCACCAGTGAGAGGATTGGGGAGGGAACAACACCGCTCGCCTCCTCGGCAACTCCCCCAGTCCTCCGTATTTTCCCGCAACAATGGTGTCAGAAGTGGGATTCCAGCTTGGCTACCCCCACCCAGGACAGCAGCTTGCTACATCTAAGAGCCGACCTGTGAGCAGACGATGAAACAACAAGAGCTCGCCAACAACAGCAGAGAGAAGACGACCGTTTCGAGGCAGACAGCAAAGGGATTGCATGTACAAAAGAAGAACTGCCGATAGAAGAAGACTGTGGAGCCATGGAGGATAATGCCAGTGAAGAATGCCAGAGGAGCAGCTGTAGGCCTGTGCGACCATGTGGGTATGCCCCTGGAGAGGGTAACTGGCAACACCGCAAGAGAGTCGGAGTTGTCGTCGTGGACAGGACAGCTGGACGTAGTGGCACAGAAGATGGCACTATCAGCGCTCAGGAGCGGTCTGGTGTGGAGGCAGTCAACAAGAGATGCAACTCCCCCAGCGGTCTACGCCTTCGAAAACGTGAGTCTGCAAGGAGGGCGGACAACCTTGGACCTGTCATCGCCTCAGCCTTGCTCCGCTGAGGTGCGGAGGATTCGCCGCTACAACGACCCGGCAGAGGGACGTCTGGTTCGCGAGAGGGCGGCCGGTACCTGCTTCGCCGGTGGAGGACGACGACCCGATCGCGTGGGCTTCCTCCAGGGCGAGGATGGCGTCGCGGGATTCGTCGGCAGCAGGGGCAGGAAGAGATCAAGACTTGACGCTACAAGAACGTTTCGATAGCAATTGCGTCACCTTTCGTATGGACTGATGGCCTTAACTAAATGCTACTGCACAGGAGATATTGCGCAGTCAGGAGACTGAATGATGCGCTGCCAGGGAGGTAAGGAATGAAGCAGTTTGATTTTTAATTTAGTAGTAGGTCTTGATGCAGTATGTGTTCGCGGTGCCATTAATTTTTAATTTAGTAGTAGGTCTTGATGCAGTATGTGTTCGCGGTGCCATTATATTGCATGTATGAGTTCAGGAGAGATCTGGATTTTACCTAATGTGAGGTCTATAGCATAGATGCTGCGGAAGAATATCTGGATTTGACCCGTTTTAGAAGTCTCCAGTACTGTGTGTACTGAAGAGGGACGTCTGGAGAGGCCCAGAGGAGGCCGGCAGCACAGGTGTGCTGAGGGTAGACGTCCAGGTGAGACTTAGTGTGGGTCAACAGCCATGGTGTGCTGTGTAGAGGTGTCCAGATCCTACCCATCGGGGTAGGCAGCACTAGTACGCGGATAAGAGATGTCCAGAGTCCACTCATTAGGAGATTTTGGTACCAGTTCACTGTGTAGATCCAGTTTTATGTATTTATAGCTTTGTTAGTGGATGGCGTCATTAATGGTGTGTTGTGTTATTCTGGCATAGAATAACTAATACGTGTCATGTAAACGATTTGAGTAAGGTTGTGCATCACTTTTTGTATCCAAAATTCGTGCTCCTTCCTCCCTGTGCCTTATCGAGTGAAATGCCGCTAGTGTGTTCTCCTGATTTCCCATGTGAGTCACCTGACACGTGTTTAGGGCTCTGAGATCCACAGCGTTTAGCGACTGAACGTTCGCTGACCCTGTTGGGTGCCCTCAGCTGGATATTTGATGGACATCGATGGTCGTGTTAAACGTTAAATCGTTCCATATTGATTGTCCATAGTTTTGAGTCGAAAAATTGTTATTGTACTCATTTTGGTCTGGCCCTGTCGTTGGTTTTGTTAGAACAGGATTTTAGAGATTCTAGTAATTGTCGTATTTGTTTTGGTAACTATTCAGGGACCGAATAGTTTTAAGGAGGGAGTAGTGTTGTGAATATTTCTATGGTCGCTTAGATTTTTTAGTTAGTGCATGCCTCTCCCAGCTGTGGGATTGTGGGAGATGTTTGTTTATCCCAGTTGCTGTCTCCCCCGAAGTAAATATGAGTCGTCTCGCCGCTCTGTGCTCTGATAAGTGTTTATCGCGGCTGCCCTGTCCGGCGTCGCCCTGTCAAGCACAATAGATTATCTCTAGTATAATCTATGGTCAGCACCCACCACCGCTTCTCTGCCTCCACCCCACCCCCCCTCCCCTGTTTCTGCTCCTGTCTGTCCAGATACATAGAGGCTGCAGTGCCTGCTTAGACAGACCCCATTCCATCTGGGTGCGAGATAGACCCATTCCATCTGGGTGCGAGAGATAGACCCCATTCCATCTGGGTGCGAGATAGACCCCATTCCATCTGGGTGTGAGAGATAGACCCCATTCCATCTGGGTGCGAGATAGACCCCATTCCATCTGGGTGCGAGATAGACCCCATTCCATCTGGGTGTGAGAGATAGACCCCATTCCATCTGGGTGCGAGATAGACCCCATTCCATCTGGGTGCGAGATAGACCCCATTCCATCTGGGTGCGAGATAGACCCCATTCCATCTGGGTGTGAGAGATAGACCCCATTCCATCTGGGTGTGAGAGATAGACCCCATTCCATCTGGGTGCGAGAGATAGACCCCATTCCATCTGGGTGTGAGAGATAGACCCCATTCCATCTGAGTGAGAGATAGACCATTTTACCACCAGGGTCCAGAAGGTTACGTACTAAGAACTTGTAACAACGGCCAATAAAGAGTTGATGGCGGAAACAAGCTTCGCCCCTGCGTCATTCATTGAAGCTGCTGTCTTGCTTGGGAAAGCCCGGGCGTCCCGCAAGGGACGGGATCCACCAGTGAGAGGATTGGGGAGGGAACAACACCGCTCGCATCTTCCCAACCCCAAGTCCCCGTTTTTCCCCGCAACACATACTCGTGCTCTCATAAAATCCATTCCGCTACTTTGAATACCCATGTGTCGCAAGCCAGTAGCGCTCCACAATATGAATGCCGTCAATTTCATCACTCATTTCATCCCGATCTACAATTCCGCCGGCAATGTCCGACATAACTTTCCCCACTGAGAAAAGACAGCATGTATCCTTTCTACTCTTGACTTATGAAGATATTCTCTTGTGCTTTCACGAAGAAGTCATGCATTCTCTCATGCTGGGAAAGGAGCACAGTCATGGAGGTCCACCGTTTGTTAGCCAGTTCGCCAATGGCTTCATCCAAGAAACCATCACCTTTTTGTGAGTGCTTCGTTAGCTTTTCCGCCAGAGCAGAGAAGTGTTCTTGATTCAGACGTTCTACGAATTGGCTTTCGAAGCTTTACGGAGATAAGCCTTTAAGATCGATACTGACTGCAGCATCCGCGGCAACGTTTGCTGAAGATTGAAACGTTATGTTCACCTCTATCTCTTTGGTGATCCATCGGAAGATCCTCACTACTTTTATGTCCTTCCCTGTGGGTGCTCAAAAAGGCGCCTGATAGATTTTTACTGCCACCACTGTCTCTGATCAACGAGTTTTGGGTATTTTTTGCTCTGCGCTTTGTATGACGATGCGCTGTAGATTCGTTCTCAACAGAGCACGTACATGGAATGGCGCTTGATGTACTTTCAGAGAGAAAATGTCTTCTGCTCATTACAAACTCGTAGTTTTCTCCCCTCTCTGCAGCTAGCACGTTCCTAGTGCAATGTTCTTCCAATGCGGTGCTTGAGGAAGAGCTCCTCTGCAAACACTCCTTCGAAGAAAATAGCGTGGGCAAAAGGTCGCCCATGTTCATACTTTCCTAGCAAAGTCTGATGGTGTTCAATGATGGCCTTTATCTAGTGTGTCAGTCAATCAACTGATGAGCTGAAGGTTACAGCCTGCTCGCAAAGGACTGGGGGGGGGGGGGGGGGGGCGAGGGGGGGGGGGAGGGCAGACGGCAAAACCTGACAGGCACATGAAGCACGTGCGTGTCACAAAACATGCGTCCTTGTAAATATTACTCTCGCAGCGTATTGCCTTCAAGAGGTAAACTGAGATTCAACGCTCAAGTAAGTTTGCACGTTTGTTAAAAGAACTACAGAAAAAAAAATGCGTTTGAGAAAAAAAAATTCCCATGTGGTGTTGTCATTTGCCCCTTCTTTTTGTGTATGCATTTGCTCTGACGCGCTAATAAACCTGTCTATAAAGTTAAATCCCACCCCAATTACAGCATCTTTCGTATTGAGTCTACTGATTACTTGTATATGTTTAGTTCTTATGTATTATTAAAATCTGGCTGATGCATTAGAGATAAGATGAATAAATTCTATCGACTATCACTATCAGCCCTTGTAGATTATGGACATTTATCATGAAAGTCATTAGTGCTGGTTACATCGTCAAGTCTCAATTTCCTTACTTCTTCTCCTTTTACGAATGGCGAAGAGAGAGGTGGTGGGTCCATTCTCACCCCCATCCACAGGGGGTACAAACACAGGGGGTACAAACACAGGGGGTACAAACACAGGGGGTACAAACACAGGGGGTACAAACGCAAGAAGACCACTCAGAGGAAACAGAAAGTTAGTAGTTCGATACTACAGTTTGAAAGCGCCTGTCAGTTCAGACTTCGTGAAAAATAAGCCCTGTCAGTTTCGAAGATTCTTGTTGTTGCAACTGTCCAGAATTCCCGAGAAAGGGAAACCACAACAATTTCTAGGGTTTTGAAACTTATCAACACCTATGTCTTCGTTATGGAAAAGTAATAAAACTAACTTTTTCTGTATTTTCTCAATTTTCCCAGACGACACAAAAACACTGAATGTAGAGACAGTGGAAAATATTTTCCATATTTCCAGGTGTATAAGTAAGTCTGTTTACTTCACGACATACACTTTGTTTCAGGTCGTTCGTCCCCCTGTGGGTTCGGAGTAAGAATAGACCCATTGCGTCTCCCTACGCGATTCGTAAGACGCGAATAACTATAGACACCGTGACTTGATTTGCGTTTGCTCTCAACTATTCTGGTGGTTTTTGTGCATAATGGCCTTATATAGCCTACAAAGGCTGATAGGCCGTAAAACACCATCAATCCAATCCAATCCTACCAGGTCTTTAGTCACTGAGGCTGTTTGTATGGGTAAGCGTGGTGAAAACCAGAGAGCTCTATTCTCCTCAGCGCACTGGTAAGCGGTAACATTCATGTGAATCAAGTTAAGTGTTTAATGCTTGTCAATCCTCAGCCTCTTTGCATGCTTCTCTGCATGCTTCTCTCTCTCTCTCTCTCTCTCTCTCTCTGTGTGAGAGTGTGTGTATGTGTGTTTGTGTTTATCGCATGGTTCAGTCGCTTTTTCAGAGAGAGAGAGAGAGAGAGAGAGAGAGAGGCAGGCTGAGACAAGGACAGAGATAGAGTTGATAAGTTTGCAGCAAACATATTTATGTTTACTTGTTACAAATAAACAACTAGCCTTTCAACCGTAGATTGTCGATAAATAAGAAACCAAGAGTAAGGGATCTGAAAATCCACTGGTTCTGAAGGTGTTGTGAAAACAGCTTTGCAGTTCTTACACGTTTTGTGTTCTGCCGCCCTGTCAAAAGATGTGGAGATAATGATGAAAATCACACAACTGTTTTTATTCAAAAGAATAGAGGACTTACACTGGAGGCTTCCTTCTCCCTACAGGCTTTCCTCGCGGGTGTCGATAACTTCTGGAACTCTTCCGAAGTCACAGAGCCAGTAGCTGTCATGTTTCGTCGTTCTTTTCCTGGAAAGGAAAGAGAAGAGCGAGTGGAACAGATGGATGGATGATGTATGAATGTCCGATGGCTGGGTGTATGAATGGACGGACGGACGGATGGATGGAGTTTACGGCATGTCAGCCTATGCAGGCTATTTCGGACCATTGCTCACGAAAACTTATTCGAGCTGGTTAGAATAACAGCAAGTCAAGTCACGATGTCCCTAGATTTAAAGCAACAGGAACTTTTTTTACATCGGATGCAATGGAATAACCCAGAATTTGCAGATAGCACTTACTTCTTAAGACAATGGCATCCTATTGAGATGTAAAGTCTCAAAGACAGTGTGAAAAACAATGGAACGTGTAAATCCTTTGAGGAGTTACAGTCAAAATTCAACTTTCAATGTAACTATCTTGAGTATGCTAAACAACTGCAAATAATTCCGTGTGAATGGAAGCAGGCAATTAAACAAATTAATATTCAAACTGAGGAAAAACAATACGATCCCCAATTAGTGCACTGTTACTTTCAAAGATTAGCAGAAAGGCTGGATTCTTTAATAGAATGCTACAGTGTACATGTATTCCTACGGCCAAAAAATGCAGGGAAATTAAACTAACAAAAAATAACTTGCTCTGGGAGAATTGCTACCTATTGCCTTTTGAATTTTGTCAAGAGGTGTGACTCAGAGTATTTCAATATAAGATTCTTCACTGCACTCTACCAGTCAATAATATCATTTCTAAGATGAAGCTCACTTAGAGTAATCTGTGCACTTTTTGTCAGACAGAAGCTGAAACAATAGAACATCTCTTTTATGGGTGGGAATACAGCAGATCTCTGTGGGTAAATTTGAGTGATGTCATCAAAGAAAAATGTGGTAGAGAAGTAACTTTTGCAGAACTTGATGTACTTTTGGGGGAAATGTAAATGGAGATGCAAATATCAATCATATTATTCTTGCTAAAAGCATATTTATTATCAGAGAGTGAATACTTTGCTCCCATACATTGTTGATTTCACTTTTTATCTGTCCAACATAATCAAACTTGAGTACTCATGTACTACTGCAAACAAATAGGGAATGTTGAAATGTTTAATGATAAATGGAATGAATTTATAAATGCTGGTGTAATTAACCTCGTGTTAAATTGAACCTGTGACATTGTTTCATATATGCATGTTCTTGAAGAGGTCTGCAAATGGTCTTTGTATGTGTGCGTATGTATGGAATGGGGTGGGGTGGGGATGAGGGGTCGGGGGAATGGGGGAAAGGCAAGGTGAAGGGGAGTGTGATGGCAGGTTCAGCCTTTTCTTCGTCTTTTTTTAAAGCGCCATTTGCTTTGTATCTTGCATTGTAAGATTCTGTACTGAAAAAGCAATGAAGAACGTTTTCTTTCTCTTTTTTTAAGAAGAGAAGTAGTCACGATGTCCCTTGTTACTCGTCTCCTAGGAATCATGTCCTCCATTGGCTACCTGTTTCAGACAGAATCAAATACAAGCTCAACACGCTCACATGTAAATGCCTCAACAATCTTGCTCCTTCCTATCTGTCTACCTCTCTCAAACTCTGTAAACCTGTCCGATCACTCCGCTCTTCTCTAGACACTCTCAGACTCGACATCCCTCCACAAAGACTCACAACCGTAGGCGGGCGCTCCTTCACATTCCAAGCGCCCACCCAATGGAACGCACTACCTCTCAGCCTTCGACAGGAACCAACCTTAGCTTCTTTTAAATCTAGCCTAAAAACCTTCCTTTTTCCCAAAACGGGGAAAGAGTAAACTCCACCATACCATCCATCACACTAATGCAATGCAAACCTGGTACCAAGCAGATGTAATAGCCATTTACATGTACGTTAGTATAGTGATTATTATCTTATGCTATGTGTATATGTTTGATTGTTGTGTGCATGTTTGCACCTGCCATAATGTTTTGTATTAGGGTGTGCATTCTTTTCTTATACGTGTGAATGTGTGTGTGTGTGCCTTGAGTCGCCTAAGTGGTGAGATATGTGCGCATGATAAATTATCGTATTATTATTATTATAATTATAATTATTATTATTATTATTATTATTATTATTATTATTATTATTATTATTATTATTATTATTATTATTATTATTATTATTATTATTATTATTATTATTATGTAGGGAGACGCGGTGGGTCATTTCGTACTCCATCTCACAGGGGATGTGGAACAGATAGCGCTTGCTTTTTTATACATCTTGGTTAAACAATCTGAGGTTTCGAACTCTTCATATTCGGCTTTTGTCACAAGAACTCCTATTATTAGCGTAGACAGACAGATCAAATCAAGAGTTCCGGCGATGCTTAAAGCGGTTTGGTTGCCATGGTAACCTAATTAAAGAATGGGTCCCGTGCTCCATCCCCAATCTCTGGCCTCTGATTCGATTACAGAAGCCAGCCACCGCTCCCAACCGCTTACAATGCATGTTAGTTTTGTAACCGTGCATGAAAAACGCTGAAACAGGCAAAATACTTTTGAGCAAATACTGAGAAAAGTCACCAGCGCACTACGCCATATAGTTGTTTTTTTATTTCACATTTCTGTTAGATAGTAACGATTTCCTCGATATATAAACCTTTAATTGTGGAATATGCATGAACGAATAAGTATTATTGTGGTTAAAACATCTCATGTCGTCAGTTTCCGACTGTAGCATGTCGCAACAAAAAACGTGTGTCTAAATATAGAGTGTGCGTAGATACTTTTATTGGACGATATTAATAGATCTGATGTCATTTCACGTCAAAAGTTTGTTGCGCAATGCTGATTGGACAGTTAGTTTGCGCCTTTCTACAATTACATCACAGAGGTTTACCCAGGTCTGTTCACATCAATGGACGATTTTCCCGATATATTTTGATTCAGGGTACGATTATTTTAAATACAAAAAGCGTGTGTCCAAACATAGAACGGACGTTCATCTACGGACAGATCGGGAAATTCCAGGTCGATTGAAATGACAAGAAGCGTTTATGTCGCAACAAAACATAGGCGACTCATGCATCCCTCCCCTCTCACTACTCACCACCCACCCAACCCATTACCGCCATCCCCTTACCCCCAACCTCCACCCCTTACCCCAGCCGGGAGATTTAGGCATCCCACCCCTCCCCCTCAACTCCTCCCCCTCAACTCTTCCTCCTCAACTCCTCCTCCTCAACTCCTCCCCTCCCTCACACTCAACCCTCCCCCCTCCCCCCCCCCCCCCTCTGTCAATGTTGGATGCAGTAATTTCTTAATAACAATTCCTCGCCCCTCCCCACCCTTACCACTTTCCCCATCCACCCACTCCCCGGGATGGGGGTGGGGGTGGGAGCGGAAAAGAGGGCGGGGGTAGGAGGGGTGGGGGTAGGAGGGGTAGGGGTAGGAGGGGGCGGGGTAAGAACGGTGGGAGTAAGGGGTTGGGGTAAGGGAGTGGGGATAAGGGGTGGGGGTAAAGGGGGTAGGGTAAGTGGGTGGAGGTAATAAGGTGGGGTAAGGGGGTAGGGGTGGGAGTGAGAGTGGGGGGTGAGGGGATGGGGGTAAGGGGGTGAGTGTGGGGGGCTGGGGATGAGGGGAGAATAGGGGGTAGGGGTTGGGGGTAGGGGCTCCAGGGTGAGGGTGTTGGGGTATGGATGGGGGGATAGGGTGGTGAGGGGATGGGGGTGGGGGTGTTGGGGTGGGGGGAGGGGGTGTTGGGGGTGGGGTAGGGGGGATATATGGAGAAACGGGACGGAGGGCGCGTGCGGGGAAAGTTTAGTGCGGGTTGGGTGGAATGACAAATCACCCAGAGTTCTTTGTTCTGGGGAGGATGGAGGATTAGAAGCAGGAGGGTTGGAGGGTGGGGTGGAGTGGGGTGGGGAAGCAGGTGGGATGGAGAGTGGGGTGGGGTGGGGAAGCAGGAGGGGTGGAGGGTAGGGGTGGGAATGAGGGCAGGGAAGGGAATGAGGCGGGGAGGGACGAGATGGGGTACGCCGTAAACCGAACCATTTTTGCTTTTTTTTCCAACCGGGGTTGAACGCCACTTGTAGAGTTTTCCAGATCTATTCGTAGATCACTATGTTTAGACACACGTTTTTTGTTGCGACACAGTCTTGTTTCTTCATGCACACTCATATTCAGGTGCGATACGATTAGCTTCAACTGCACTCCTTCACACAAGTTAAAGCTTCATTTCATGAATTAAATCGAGCCGTTTTAGTAGGACAATAAAGTCACACAGTGCAAGCCACTCCACTATTATATCATCTAAAATGTTATTGCGTGCAGTAATATGACAGTTCAAGAAGAGACAACTTACCCCTAAAACGTGTCATCAAAAGCTGCTGATTTTCGTACTGCTCTCAGCCAAAGACCTTTTTCACCAAGTGGGTCTGGGCGACTAGGGGTTCCGAGTTTACCTCAAACACGTTCTGAACACAGCGATTATAATCTCCGAAACAGGTTGGTCACGTGACTTTGTCTACACATTCCAATGATGTACATATGATAACATCTCAATCTGATCAAAAGACCATTGAGAGTAAAGAGACGATTCAGTTTCACACAATTATTTATCATGATAGATGAACACAAATGTGGTGTTCTAATGAAACAAATATATGAGATTTTGAGGAAATTATTTGAGAACTACTTTCAGCGCAAACTCTGTTTACTAGGGTTTTAAGATGCCGTTAGCACGTGCGATTGTGTACACACTAGGAACTAGTATAAATGCAGCAAAAATTATTCCTGTGGCTCTGGGCTGGTGGCATGAATCTGTGGTTACACACTCGCCAGTTAATGCTTTTCGGTCGGAACTTGCGGTCCAACCGCCATTCAGACTGTTCGACTAGCTGCTGGAGTCCACACTTCGATGATTCGTGTATCGACTGCTGGAGTTGTTAAGTGATTTAACCTATATTCCATTGCTTTAAGGCTAATTGTCATGATTATAAAGTGAGATCCCAGACCTTTTTAGTCTGTGTGTCAGTCCATCTGTCCAGTATCTGTCTTTGTGTGCTCTAACTGCTGAGCAGACAGTTTGATGTTAAGCAGACTGATCAATCAAAATTTGGTGCAGTTTTATCTCATATAAGATAATGCATAATTAGATCAGTGATGCAAAGGAACTTTTGATCCTCAGCTGTGGAATGGAAGAAAGAGATAGAAAGTGTAAATGAAACATCCATAGGCCTATACTATTAGTATTGTTAGCTAATGATATAAAATGTTTATGTTATGTCATGAAGTAGATATTCTGTCCGTGTGTTTAGCATTTAAAGGATGAATTTAGAATGAATCTCTCTTGTATATTCTTTCATTCATACCTTTGCAGTTGAGGGGTGTGATACTTTCACCCTTAAAGCAATCACCACAGAAATGCAAACCTCTGCTGTCAGGAATTGTTGTGATTGACTTTTGTCAGGAAGTGAAATGGGCTGAAACACTTGTTGACAGGGGCTCTACCTCTGAAGACAGTCTGTTGCCTACCTCCATTGGGAGTTTCTTGCCACTTGAATGAATTTTTCTTGTATGGTGGATATACAGTAACAATAGATATGAACAATATGAAAAACAGATTTTTTAAAAAGGGAAACTTTCTGCATTCATATAGAGGGAGGGAGCTGCACTGTAGATGCAATTCTTATAATGAGGCAGAGGGAGAAGAAACACAGAAATGCACTGAAAATGTGCAGTATTGTTTGGATTTAAAGAAAAGATTTGAGAGGGGACTCAGGAAAGCAATTAGATGGACTCAGAGAAGACAGGACGTGCCAGAGAGACTTGAGGTTGGTGATAGGACTGAATTGTATGGTACTGATAATTTTTCTGGGGTAAGAGTGACTACACGAACACCATGGGGGACTTCAAAATTAATGTTGGAGTCCAATGCATCAGGATTGTGTAACTGGTCCATTAGTCTTTATTAAGTTGGTGGTGGGTGTAGAGGGGAGGAGCCACATAATCTGCTGCATAATGTATGACCTGTGTATCTGTCAGGGGAAACAAAGGAGGTGGTGGAAAGGTTTAGAACTTGGAGAAGAGATGCCTGAAGAGCATTATGGTTAAATCTTGATTATAATGACAAGAAGGAGGGAAACGGGAAACCGTGATAGCCCTGTGGATATTGTAGTATGGATGTGAAAGTAAACTTGATATGCTCAGGGTGGGAGATGTGGCATCACAAGCACTATCTTGGGATGAGAAATGTAAATGGCATGGTAGGTTTCAAATGTACAGTTTGTGTAGTGAGGAAAAATGGGAAAGAGGTGGAAAAGTATAGTGTAAGGGTGAATGGGGGAGTGGTGGGGGTGGTGCAGCTTTCTTTTAATATGCAGAAAAAGTTGGATTTTAAAGGGAATCTTGAGAGAACCATGCAAAGAATGGCAAAATTAAAAGAATTCGTGGGGTTGCTTGTATGTAAGAATATGTCTCTGATAGAAGAATGGGATACATTTTCTCAGTTGTTTGCTCAGAACTGTTATACAGGACAATAAAAATCACTGGGAGATTGGAATGGTAGTTAGAGAGATGTCATCATATGGTGTTGAAGTAGATGGCAGGAGTGAAATGGGAAGGTGAAAGTTCAAGGTGTGGATTGGAGGCATTGGGTAATAGACTAAGGAAACAGGCTGATCTGGTTTGAAAATTTGTGGAGGAAGGAGGGGGAGAGTTTGATTTTGAGGATGATGAACATGGAGGTTAGAGGAGTGACACCCCAAGAAAGAGTGAAAACGATTCAGAGGTGGTGTGTCAGGGAGGTTCTGGGTGAGGTGGGGGTTGATGGGAGAGAGCTGGAGATAGGCCAAAGCAGAGAAGACTTATTGAACATCTCATCCAATTTAGTGAACCAACAATGGTGATGGTTATAATGGCTTAATGGTTTCGAATTAACTCCCCTGAATGCATAAAGTCTTGACAAGTATGCACTCTAACAGTATAAATCCAGTGGAAGTCATTGTCTCCGCTTGTTTTCCGTGTTTACCTCTTAAGTGTCAAACCCCATGCTACATGCACTCAAAACCATATCAATTGCTTGAAAGGTAAGTTCATTTTGAACAGGGATGAATTAAATGGAACTTGACATTGTAGTCACCACTTGGATCCCAACGCCTAGTCTTGCATGTCTTTTTTTATCTGTAAGTAAGGCAACACAAAACTATACAGCATTCAGCAGTGCACTGTAACTGCTATTGTTCATCTCTTTAATCCAGATTTTCAACCAGTTGAGGATGCGAGACTTCCCTTGGGACCAAGTACTTCTGCGGATCCAGCTGTTAAATTCACAGTTCAGCAGGAGTGAGTGATGTTCAAGCTCGTGTTGAGACGCGACTGGCTTCTCTCTCATGTGTTTTGTCAAATTGTGACTGGTTGTGACTGCGAGTGACTGATTGACCAGCGTCGTTGTGTTTGCCATGGACCTAGGATCCTCCTGGTATCTTTTTCTTCGGATTTTGACCATGGGTTGGCCAAATATGACTCCTCTTCTACTGGGACTTTTCCTTCTTATACTGCACAGTGTGAGAATTGCCAATCATCGCTTTGCTGGCTGCGTCAGCGATTGGCCTACGCAGCGTTTTGTCACTGCCGCCTGTTATAGGCCTCCACTCTCCTCGCCTTGTGTATGGGCCGACAACACGATCGTCGGTGCTGCATCAAATGTGAATAACCTTGTGCCAACTACTGATTCCGGTGCCTCTCGCAGGATTTATTCTAGAGATCAGCTGTTGAGTCTCAACCCATGCACAGTGTTGCCTTCACTCGATGTCGCCAGTCCCACTCCTACAAGTGATCCAAACTCCTTGTGCCAGCGATTATTCGCTCTTGGACTACATTCTCGGCAGATCCCTTGCTTCCATAAACCACACAAGAAAGCACACAGAGGTAGACGTGCTTGCCAAGGTAGGCGTGTTGTAAACATTTCTTTGAACTCCGCCACCTCCCAGCAGAACAATGGCACCAATACTTCCCTCATCAACACCAGCACTGTCATCACTCGATCTGGCACCACTGGCGCTGTGCATAGTACCGATTCCATCAACATCGCTCTCCTCAACGTTCAGTCTATTAGTGGTACTGCTCAAAAACAAAAAAGAACCGAAATCGTGAACTTTATAAAGGATCATAATATCCACCTCATGTTTCTAACAGAAACTTGGCTCAAAGTATCTGGTGACGATGTAGCTTGTGCTGACGTCACTCCCCCCGGTTACGTCACGAAGTCTTTTCCCTGTCGCTCCAGAGGGGGTGGCCTAGCAGTGATTTTCGATGACAGATTGTCTCAGAATGTTTCCTTTGTGTCTGACTTTGATTTTGACCACTCGTCTTTTGAATTGACTCAGTTTAGCGTTACCCTGCCACAGCAGAAACTTCACTTCTTCCTCATGTACCGTCCACCCCCTAGTCGTAAGAATAAGCAGACTGACTCGATGTTCCTGGAACAATTTCCAGACCTTCTGGAACTTACAAACGCCGCCCAAGGCGTTTCCATCGTCCTCGGTGATGTCAACATCCATTTCGACTGCCCGCATGCTCCTATCTCATCCAAGACTCTTGACATTTTAGACACTTTCGAGCTGAAACAGTGTGTGCAAGATCCTACTCACGTTAAAGGCCACGTGATAGACTGGCTAGTTTGTAGAACTGATGATAGTGTTGTTCAGTCAACCACCGTGACTAGTGCTATAGCCACTGACCACTTTTGTGTAATGGCCACTCTGGACGCTACTGTCCCTCGCACTCCGCCGGTTTCTATGACTGTTCGCAACGTGCGCCTTATTGATAGACCTGTTTTTGTGATGATGTTAAATCGAAGCTCACTGTACTCCCGTCTGTTGCCGCTGGCGATCTTGACTGTGCGTTACGCGACGTCTTGGACGTTCACGCTCCGGCTACGAAACGGAAGGTCTCTTCCGTTAAGACCGACAGAGCCCCGTGGTTTAATTATGTTAGTGACGAGGTCAGGGCCGCCAAGAAGCAACGACGCCGAGCTGAACGTCAGTGGTTGAAAACTGGACTTACCATTCACAAACACCTTTTTGTCCAGGCCAAGAACTTAGTTACCAAACTCATGTATGATGCTAAAGTTAATTACTTCAGCTCTCAGATTGTGGATAGCGCGTCGTGTGGGCAACTGTTCGGCATCTGCAACAAACTCCTCGGTAAAACCAAAAAGGTTCTCCTTCCGTCAATCTTCTCCGTTCTGGAACTTCCTGGCCGTTTTCTTGAATTCTTTGAGAACAAAATTCAAACTATCAGACGGGATCTCGATAGTCAAATACTGAATCCTCCCGCAGTTGCCGATCGTTGCTTTCAGGGCGTCCCGTTCACCACTTTCCAGACAGTGTCTGAAAAGGCTGTCAAGAAAGTGATTCTCGCCTCCACTCCCACCACTTGCGACCTTGACCCCATCCCCACCCCCCTTTTAGTTGAATGCCTTGACTCTCTTCTGCCCTACATCACATCTGTTGTTAACGAGTCCCTCTCATCTGGCACCTTCCCTTCCGTGTACAAGTCAGCCATAATTAAGCCACTCCTGAAGAAGCCTTCTCTGGACCCTAACGTTTTGAAAAATTATCGCCCGGTCTCTAACCTCCCCTTCCTGTCCAAAGTTATAGAGAGACTAGTACTCACCCAACTGCAGCAACATCTTGCAACCAACAACCTCTTGGCACCCCTGCAGTCAGCCTATCGTAGCCACCACAGCACAGAAACTGCCTTACTCAAAATCCTCGGCGACCTTTACTCTTCTTTAGATCAGGGAAAACTTAGCATTCTCACCCTCTTAGACTTGTCAGCGGCTTTCGACACAATAGACCACAACACTCTCCTCTCACGCCTGCGAACCCACTCTGCCCTTGCCTGGTTTCATTCTTATCTCACTGACAGATTTAAAACGGTCTCCATCAACAATCATTACTCAGCTTCTTCTCCTGTCCAGTTTGGTGTTCCCCAGGGCTCAGTACTGGGTCCAGTTTTGTTCGTTCTTTACATGCAACCTTTGTTTGACATAGTCGCTCAGCACTCAATCAGTCAGCATGCATTTGCAGATGACAATCAGCTCTACAAAGACACCACCTTAGATCAATTCCAACCCACGTTAGACACTCTACAGACCTGTCTTTCTGATGTTAAGTCATGGATGTCACACAACAAACTCCAGCTGAACGATTCCAAAACCGAATGCCTTCTTGTCAAGTCTCAGAGACTAGTGACGCCTCCATCCCTCCCGTCTTCTGTCAGGGTTGGAGACGCTGACGTCGCCTTTGTTCCATCAGTCAAAAACCTTGGTGTCACCCTCGACTCTCATCTCTCTCTTTCCGACTTTGTCCAAAACACTTGCAAATCCGCATACATACAACTCAGACAGATAAGCGCAATCAGACACCTTCTCACTACTCAAGCTACTACTATCCTAGTCTGTGCTCTTATTCTCAGTCGCCTGGATTATTGCAACGGCCTTCTTGCTGGCTGTCCCGCATATCTCACTGATAAACTTCAAAGAGTGCAAGATGCTGCAGCTCGACTCATCTGTAAGTCAAAAAAGTCAGATCATCTCACTCCTCTTTTCCGCTTTCTCCACTGGTTGCCCATTAGTGCTAGAGTCCAATACAAGATTGCCTGTCTTTGCTACTATTACTTCGCTGAATCCCTTCCTCAATATCTCTCTAAACCCATGCGCACCTACACACCCGCTAGACAGCTACGCTCTTCCGCAGACACAAGAATCCTCAGGTTCCCGGAGGACCCTCCAGTTAAAACAAAATTTGGTGAACGCTCTTTCTTTTATCAGGCTCCCTCTATCTGGAATGACCTCCCCGCCTCTGTTCGTCACTCTACATCTCCCTCGACCTTTCGCTCTGCTCTCAAAACTCACCTCTTCTTGAAATCTTTCCCTGATCCTGTCTAAGTTTCTTCATCTTCCTCCCCTCACTGTTCTCTTAGTACTAGCTTGCCTAAGCCCCCTACCCCCTCCTGTCCCTCCTCCCCCGCTCCCCAGTTTCATGGTTTAGCGGTGATGCTGTACATCAGTTTGTCGAATGTCTGAAGTGAATGTCTGACTCTTATGGTATTAAGTTTATTAAGTTGTGCTTGAGGTGATTCACTCTTATTGTATATTGCAATGGTTGTGAGTGTATGCGCCTTGAGCATGTCTTAACTCAATGGTAAGGCGCTTTATAAATCCACACATTATTATTATTATTATCATTTATTATTATTATTATTATTATTATTATTATTATTATTATTATTATTATTATTATTATTATTATTATTATTATTCAGCAGGGGATAGAGATGCACTCCCAGGACACCTTCTCGTTCTTGTCTCAAGCCCCTCCTCAGCACTCAACACACCCAGTTTCTGTGCAGACCAACCAAGGGCAGGTTCCACAAGCTCAAGGGATTACACAAACTTATACCAGAATGCACCAAAGACTGACTGCAGATATGACCTGTCAGCTTCCTACCTCTACAGTGAAGTGGGGACGGGGTGAATAAAATAAAATTATGTATGCCTCAAAGCCAGATTGTGTCACTTAATTCTGTCAGTTTGTAAACCTTGGCGATGAATGGATAACATGCTTCTGTCATCTTCATAGTGTTACTTGTACTTAGATTTCTGCCTCTACTAGAAATATGACAGCAACCTCCAAGGAGTCCTGGCAAAGCCAACTTGCTGGTGCCAGGGAGAAAAGAAAAGTTACAGCTTGAGATACCTGCAGAGCAGTCTTTCAGTTTAGCCACTATCCATGTCAATGTGGTTCACGTATCCATCTGACAAGTGGGATCACAATACTCAACCCCCTGTGGGTTCGGGGTAAGAATAGACCCACCGCGTCTCCCTACGCGATTCGTAAGAGACGAATAACTAGGGACACCGTGGCATGATTTGCGTTTACTCTAAACTGCTCTAGTGATTGTCGTGCTCAGTGGCCTTAAATAGCCTTCAAAGGCTGTTAGGCCGTAAAACGCCATCCATCCATCACAATACACACTTGGAGAAGAGACTGAACTGCATATTTTGCCCTCGTTCCTTGCAACAGGCAAACGACCAGTGGACATTAATTGCCAAAGCATATTACTAACAGAATCAATTGAAAAGTAACAAAAGGTTAAGAAAGGGTACCATAACATGAATCTGAATAATGATCTATGAACTAGAAAAATACTTTGGTCATCTGTTAGATAACATCATAACCACTTCAATTTTTCATCTGCTGGTTACATGCATTAGATGATTGACAAGTTGTTTTTTTGTGTGTGTGTGATTTAATTCATCATTTCAATGTTAGCTAAAAGCTTTTCTGCAGATGCCCTTCCACACACCAAAACCCCCCATTTATCTGAGCTTGAGACTGGCACTGAGTAGTGGTGGCTTGCACACCCAGTGGCTGTGAAAGAAAATGAAAATTTCAAAACATAAATGATACTAATATCTATTAATAAGAAAAAAAACACACGACAAACACCAAAATCAAAAGGCTTTCGGGCATACGCCCTTCTTCAGTTAATACAGAAACACATAAATGATGCAACACGTGACGTAAAACACTTCAGAATGACATGACGTAGGCACTCCAGAGCTCTACCCCTCCTCTCTCTCCCTCTCTCTCTCCCTCTCTCTCTCTCTCTCTCTCTCTCTCTCTCTCTCTCTCTCCCTCCCTCCCTCTCTCTCCACCACCCTCATCCCCCCAAAAAATGTTCTAGCCCGAGTTCTCGGAGCCCGAGCTCTCTCAGCATCCAGTGTCCAGAGTGTTCTCTCTCTCTATCTCTCTGTCTCTCTCTCTCTGTCTCTCTCTCTCTCTCTGTCTCCCTCTCTCTCTCTCTCTCTCTGTCTCTCTGTCACTCTCTCTCTATTTCTCTCTCTCTCTCTCTCTCTCTCTCTCTCTCTCTCCCCCTCTCTCTCTACCTCCAACTCTCTCTCTCTCTTTAAGTGTTCATAGTTCCATCCATCTCACTTTCTCTCAGTCAAACACATTCAGTCCTTCAGGGTAGTTGGTTCGTAGCTTGAAGCGCCAGAACTTCTCTCTCCGCTTTCTGATGTTGGCATCGTCCACGTGTATTTGCTCAATGATGGTCACTCTCATGTGGGAGAGGCAGTGCCCAGGGGACCTGAAGTGCTTAGCCACTAGGGTGTCTAAGTTATTGCGGATGTCGTACGTGTGTCCGTAAAACCTTCTACGTATGGTCTGGCCAGTCTCACCCACATACTGCCTGTCGTGACACTGTTCACAGTCAATGAGATAGATGACGTTGGTTGACGTGCACGACAAGCAGTCTCTGATGTGGAAAGACTGGCCAGTAATGACGCTGCGGAAGGTGGTAGTGTCCTGCAGGTATCTCTGACACAGTACACATTTGGGGCAAGGGTGACACCCGATGTTGGTCTCCTGAGCCAAAGTACGAGGGAAGGGGAGGGTCGAGGGCATCAGCAGTTTTCTTAAATTGAAACAGTTTCTTTCTCCCACAATAGGCGGGTTTGGAGCTGCCCGTCTCATCCGTGTGCTAGTGTAGAGCACCGGCAGAAACTGTTTCAACCACTGGCTCAGAGGCGGGTTGTTAGGGTTGTGACGAATCACAAACGGCACTCTGTCTGTACCCTCGGCTTCTCTTCGAGCATACTGAAGAGTAGATGCTCGAGTCCTGGCTGCCACTTTTACCACAGCAGCCTCAGTCAGTCCTACGGGATAGCCTCTCTTTTTTAACTTCTTTTTTAGTTCATCACACCTGCGTCCGAACGTAAAGTCTTCGGAGCAGATGCGACGCAGACGTAAGCACTGGCTGTAGGGGATGCTTCGAGGACAGTGACGCGGGTGGCATGAGTGGAATGGTAAAATCATGGCAGCATCTGTGGGCTTCACGTGGAGGTCAGTGACCAAAAGTCCCTCAGAAGTGATGGAAAGGCTTACATCCAGGTATGGCACACTGGTTCTTCCATAACTGTAGGTGAACTTTATGCTCGGGTGTTGATCGTTCAGCCACACCATGAATTTCACCAGTTCATCTTGGCCGCAGAACCAGAGAGTGATGATGTCATCAATGTATCTTTTCCAAATACCTGGATCTATGGCCCAAGGACAACGGGTCAATACGTCACTCTCCAGCCACCCCATGAAAATGTTGGCAATCGTAGGAGCCATGGGGGTCCCCATAGCAGTTCCGAAGATCTGCTTGTAGATCTGACCGTCAAACTGGAAGATGTTGTTTTTCAGGATGTGGTTGATGATTTTCAGAAGCAAGTCTTTTGGTGGAGCTTCAGGGACCAGGTGCTGTCTCGTGGATAACAAATCAGTGACGGACGTGGCCACTTCATCGTGGGGTATGTTGGTATACAACCCCACCACGTCAATGGTGACAATGAGTGCGTCAGGAGGAAGAGGGCCGTAGCGGAGTTTCCACTGTTCCACTAGCTGCAGAAAATGCGTAGTGTCTTTGACGTAAGACGGTAGGTCACAGACCAATGGCTGCAGCCAATGATCCACCAGTTTGGACAGCTTCTCTGTAGGTCCTCCACAACCAGAAATGATGGGGCGTCCAGGTGGGTTCTGTCTGTCCTTGTGGACTTTGGGTAGGTGGTAGAACACGCTGGTACGTGTAGTCTCAGCTTCCAGCAGAGCCCATTTAAAGCAGTAGTCATCAATAAGTGTTTTGTCTTTCAACTGTTCCACGAAGCGGTTGGACTGGTTGGCGATGTCAGCTGTGGGATTGTCGTCCAACTTGGTGTAATGCATCGGATTGTTAAGTTGACGCAAAGCTTCCGCTTCATAAGCAGTAAAGTCCTGAACCACTGTGGCTCCTCCCTTATCTGCTTTGGAGATCCGGATCAGACGAGACTTAACCATCTGGCGCAGTTCCGCTAGAGCTTTACGGCAGTCGTTGCTTAGGTTATGCTTTTTGACAGGAGGAGGGATGTAACCAGTGACCAAAGATGTGATGGTGTCACAGTAGGCGTCCAGGCCTTTATCCCTTCCTTCAGGGGGTGACCACATTTTCTTCTTGTAGAATTTAGGTCTGGATGGAAGCTGTGTAGGGGCATCTTCTTTAAAGAAAAATTCCTTCAGGCGTAGACGTCGTACACCCTCTTGTACGTCCCAAAGCAAAGTTAGTTGGTCATTAGTAGTAGGCGTAGGACAGAACTTAGCTCCTAGAGACAGAACGTACTTTTGTCTATCAGTAAGCTGAGTGTTAGACAAATTGATTACTTGATCTGGGTCAACATCTAAGGACATTTGCGTCTTTCTTCTGAAATGGCGGTTGTTTTTCTTCAGCTTTCCCTCAGTAGGCCTAGAGGGTACATGACCAGTAGTAGTATTCAACGTCGACGTCGCAGTTTCAACAACCCGTGGCAAGTCAGAACCACTAAACACAGGGTAAACTACATCCCTGGGAGCACTGTCAACTGTTTCCACCGAATCTCTGGTCACACTGTCAACTGTCTCCACATCCCTGGGCACACTGTCAACTCTCTCTGCATCTCTAGGTGCACTGTCAACTGACTCCACATCCCTGTTCCCATTGTCCACTGTCTCCATATCCATGGGCACACTGTCAACTGTCTCCGCATCAATAGGTGTATTGTCAACTGACTCCACATCCCTGGGCTCACTGACAACTTTCTCCTCATCCCTTGGTGCACTGTCACCTTTCTCTTCATTCATGGGCACCCTGTCAAATTTCTCTACAAAATTGTCTTCCACAGCATCTACTTTCATAAGACGTCGAAGTTTATGAAATTTTCTGTTGTCAAAGGTCGATGTCACATGTTGGACTTTACGTTGGACATCAAGAAGAAACGAATCAAATGACGCACCGTCAATGAGTTCCCGAAGAAGACACTTGGAACGTTCAATACTAGTAGACAAAGAAAGACATTCCGAAGCGTAAAAGTTACGACACAGATACACGATGAAAAGTTCTGTTTCTAATAACGACGATTTGATCTCTTGATGAGGACCCCACGGAGGAAGACCCGAAGACGCAAATTTCAGCTGGAATCCCTTGGGGACGATGCGATTATGAAGACATTGAGACAAAAATAAATGATGACTGGTGTATCTAGAAAGTTTATCAAAGGAAGAAAAGATGATGCTCATCAAATCTCTCACCACGCCAGATCCATTGCTGGATACATTGTTCAGGAGATCTTTCGGCGTACGGCCTTGCGGCGAAAATGACATGATGAGAGAATTGTAGATGGTAAAATACGAACCATTTTCTGGTGGATCCAAAACTGAATACTGTCGTGTACACACTGACGTGGAAAGATGACTATTAATAAGAAAAAAAACTAATATCTCAAAGAATTAGACTGAAGAGCTTTGTCATTATTGCTATGATATAGGCATTACTTAACTGACACGCCCTGTCAAGTACTTATCCACAGGACCTTGATGGATGATTCTTCCTGCAGCAATCCCAGTCCTGTCTGTCATGTCCATGACTTGACTATCTGTAGTCTCTTCCTCCTGAGGCTGTGACTCCTAAACATCAGGAGATAACTAGCTGTAATAATTGGGCTCTGCTGTGGAGCATCAGGTATACTGTGATGACTTTGCATGCTTGATTTGGCTGGAGATGAAAGTTCGTTCGTTCGTTCAGTCTCTTAACCATGAGATGGGTTGTTGAGGCACCACTGATGACTTTCGGACAATCTTCCTCCATCGGTCTCTATCCTCTGTGGCTCGCTGTGAGTCAGCAAAGGTCAAGCCTGTCCACTCTTTGATGTTGTCTTCCCACCTCTTTCTCTGCCTGCCTCTCCTTCTCCCACCTGGTACGGTACCTTGCAGGATGGTCTTGGCCAGCCCACTGCCTCTTGACACGTGACCGTACCACTTCAGCTTTCTGCTTTTCACGATTGAGAGCAAGTCTTGATACTGTCCATATGCTCCCCTGATCCTGTTGCGGACTTCCTCATTCGTGACATGGTCTTTATATGAGATGTTCCGAATCTTGCGGTAGCATCTCATTTCCAGGGCTTGTATCCGTCTCTGTAGTTCAGATGTGAGTGTCCAGGACTCGCATGCATACAAGAATACGGAAATGGCCAGCGTGCGCATGAGCCTGATCTTCGACGCGAGAGTGATATTTCTGTCACGCCATATTGGCTTCAACTTTGCCAATGCTGCTGTTGTTTGTGCTATCCTGGACAGTATCTCTGGTTTGGACCCTTCATCAGTCACAATAGATCCCAGGTATTTGAAGTTGTTCACAGCTTCCAGTTTTTGGCCCTTCACTTTGATTTCCATTTTGAAGCCACGAGGTTGTACGTCAATACCTTGGTCTTCTCGGCGCTGATCTCCATGCCATATGCCTGTGAGGTCTTGTCCAGGTGCTCGACAAGACTAGTCAGCTCCTCTTCACTTCCTGCTAATCCATCAATGTCATCAGCAAAATGCAAGTTGGTGATCTTTCTGACAGGCAATTATTGTGCCTCCTGGCAGTGCCAGTGCTTTGCTCCACTGTATTCTTTGCAGAACTGTGGCTGTGGTTGTAGTTCCTCTCTAGTCCATTTCGTGGATTGAGAATGGGGGTTAAAAGCCAATCTCAATTAGCCACATTCTCCAAGGGCTGGGGCTTTCAAATGTTTGAAATATGGGAGACTCTTGCAGCACTCGAGCATCATTGACACTTCCTGGCCACTTGCCTTGGCAATGGCGTTTCGAAACATCAGGTCAGCATAGCCGATAACCTGTGGAGAATGGAAATAATTGTTCAGAAATGCAGTTGGTGTTAGAAACATTTAGATGTACTTAGTGCCCTTATATCACGCATTGACCTTTTGTTACCACTCATTTTTGAAAAAAGGTGCTGCGTAGACTAGAGCCAGCTAGCTGCACGAGTGTACTGATTAGGCCTCACATGCAAGAAGATCGTATTATTCAAGCTGATTAAAAACAAATTCTGAGTGGTATTGGCTAAATGAAAGCTTGTTTAAGTGGTCATTAATGCCCCATTGGTGGAGTCACTAATTCTCCAATCAATTACTCAATTACAGTAATTGGGCAGTATGAACATGACAGATGTATTTTGACTGGATAATACAGCTTTATTTAAACAGATCCAATTGCTGGTCATAAAATTTTCCAGAAATATTAAGGATACAGTTCTTTCTGAGATTAATTTGTGTAATGGTCACTAATGCCCCCAAACAGGCATGATGAGATATATAGTTGTAACAGCTGGTTAACAAAACAAAACAAAAAACACACAAAAGATTTATTGACATGTTTGCAATCATGCAATATTAATCTGAAGTGTTATTTATTTCAATTAGAAAATTCACAAAGGGTTGTCACTAATACCCTTACTTTCCATTATAGCTTCCATTGTATTATATTGGGGAGCACAGGATATTGAGCTGCTGAACAGCGGTTGATATAGAAAAAGGGAGGAAAGGATGTGGAGGAAGGGGTAATCAAGATGCTCGTCTGAACACATCCCACCTCCCCACAACCCAGTCTGAAATGACTGAAGTATCCAGACACAATAAACCATGCATTGAAGGAAGATTAAACTCGCTGTTGTCAGTATTGAATGTGATCGAGTGGAGTGGAAATTTCTTCTGTAGGAATCCGTCCGATTCCGATGTTCGATATCATCGGAGAGCTCAGAAGCAGGTTTTGGAAGTTCAATTATCATAAGGCTGTCCCAGCATTCGTCAGAGAGGGCGAGAAAGGTCGCAGACTACCAGAGAGAGGCCAGACAGACCCAAGGATACTCCTGAAGCCAGGAAGAGGGTGGGACATCATTGCAGACCTGAAGGTATGGCCCCGACCCCCGAAACTGGGTATCCTTCGCAGCATCCTCCAAACAGAGCAGCGCCCAGACACCAGCATCTGGTCGGTGGATTACAAGGTTCTCTTCCTGGTCGAATTGACAGTTCCCTGGGAGAGCAACATTGCCTGGGCGCATGAGAGGAAACTACCCAGATATGCAGAATTGGAGGACCACTGCCAGCGAAGAAGGTGGGGGTGTCGAACGCTTCCAGTGGAGGTCGGATGCAGTGGGTTTGTTGCAGGGTCCGTTGTCCGCTTCCTGAGAAGACTGGGTGTAGGGTCCCAAGAGATTGGTAGGGTCACAGGAGAGCTGCAGAGGGTGGCTGAGTCTGCATCCCTATGGATCTGGCAGACACGGTCAAAGTGTCCAAATTGAGACCCGATGCCCCAGGTGGCCAGATTGGCTGCTTGGGGCCACCCCTGGCTGAGCAAATGGAGTATGCCCCGACAGCTCCACAGCTGGCGTTCCAGCTGAAGATGGGGGTATCGAGCGGCTCCAGCCGTATGTCATTCTCCAGCCTACATTAGATTAATAATTCCTAATAATTAAAAGAACCCAGCGATATTTTGGGTTTGTCGGCTCAAAATATTATGAGGACGGGTTTGGTTGCCTTACTGGCACAAAGAAGTATACTTGTTGCTGTTGTATTAAAAGTCCTTGTCATTGGTAGAGTTCACATTATTACACTCTTATTTTACCGTATACAAGGTTAACTTTTTAAAAAATCGATGTTTAGAAAATGAATTGATGAAAATATGGTTGCCAATTTCCGAGCGTATCACAACAAGTGGAGGAATACATTCAACAAAGAGACGTATATATACGACTAGTTGGTTTACCCGTCTCCACCTGTTCCCGTCTCCACCTGTTCCCGTCTCCACCTTTTCCCGTCTCCACCTTTTCCTGTCTCCACCTTTTCCCGTCTCCACCTTTTCCCGTCTCCACCTTTTTCATTTCCCTCTCCCCTTAAATAACCGTACCGTAGATACTTTCCCACCCCCAACCCACCCCCCGGCCTCACCCCGCCCCCCGGCCTCACCCCACAGTCTCATCCCCCCCCCCCCCCCCGGCCTTACCCCCCCGGTCTCCCCCCCCCCAGTCTCACCGCACCCTCGGCATCACCCCCCCCCTAAATAACCATACCGTACATACTTTCCCACCCCCACCCCCTCACATTCACCAAACATCAATGCGTGATCAGATGAGCTGAGCTCGGAGCCGTAAAACCTCGTGCAACACGAAGCACAAGTTGGAGCCAAGTTGCCTCCCTTTGCCCTCAACAGTCCCATGACTAAAACGTTCCAGAGGGAATATCTCCGGAAAGTTTGGAGATACGCCTTCCAAAACGCAACGACTGCCCCCATCTAGTCACGGGGGAGCGACATGCCAAATTTCGCAGAGATCCGTGCATGGGCGGCCAAACGCATAGACCAGATGGACAGAGATTCAGATAGAAACCGTTTGGGTTTTATTTATATAGATTAATGGAATACTTTTTGTGGTATGCATGGATTGGAGGAATTAAGGCAATCACGTGACCAACCTGTTGCTGAGGCTCTTGACTAGTCTCAGCCGCGCTGAATACCTCTATCACTGACATTCCAGTGCCACATAAAATCGTGGAGAATCGTTTGCGCATGCGCCATTGAGCAGCCTTGGGCTGGAAGTGCGTGCAGTGTAACTATTTTAATACATGATTATGTAGCCGAGTGCAAATATTTGTTACTGAATTATTCGCCCCCGTTTTTGTGAACCTGTTGCCTTGTGACATTCTCTCTCTCTCTCTCTCTCTCTCTCTCTCTCTCTCTCTCTCTCTCTCTCTCTCTCTCTCTCTCTCTCTCTCTCTCTCTCTCTCTCTCTCTCTCTCTCTCTCTCTCTCTCTCTCTCTCTCTCTCTCTCAAATTGACAATCTACAGGAAGTGTCCAGAGCACTTGGCTTAACAATTAACATAGACAAAACCAAGGTAATGGTTTTTCGGCGAGGAGGTCATCTGGCAAAAGGTGAAAGGTGGAGGCTCAGCAGTAGAGCACTGGAGGTGGTTAACGCGTACAAATATTTGGGATTTGTCTTCACCACAACACTGTCCATTAATACTTACTTAGACTTAGTCCTCTTCACTCCGGTCGGAGCATAGGGCCTTCACTGCAAGTCTCCACCTCTGTTGGTCTTGGGCTGCCCTCTTTGCCTCTCCCCATGTCATCCGGACTGTCCTCAGCTCTGCCTGTAGGGTTCTTTTCCAGGTCAGTGCTGGTCGACCACGCTTCCGTTTACCCTGAGGGTTCCAGTCCAAGGCGTAGCGTGGAATGCAGGCATCGTTTCTGCGCAGGGTGTGCCCAATCCACTTCCATTTCCTTCTTTGGATGTCCATTAATACAGCTCTCGAAAGTCATGCTGTCAAAGCTAAGAAGAAAACTATACACTTATTGAAAACTTTGTGGCGTATTCGTAGCCTGAACACATATGTATTCTCTAAACTATTCGATGCTCAGATACTACTCTCCTTACTTTACGGTTCAGAAAACTCTGGGGGTTCAAGAGCCATGATAGTGTAGAAAAAGCACATATATTTGCCTGTAAGCGATTCCTGAATGTAGACGCAAGATCTCCCACTACTATGGTATATGGAGAGACAGGGAGACACTCTTTATGTATACATGCTGCCATTAGAACTGTAAAATACTGGTTAAGATTATGCAATATGCCAGTAGACAAGATACCAAAGCAAGCATATCTCATGATGGCTTCTGCAACATGCAGACAAAAATGGTCAAATCATGTGAAGGAGCTTCTGTCGAAAACTGAGTTTGGATATATTTTGGTAACTGGTGGCACTGCAAAGTGAGAAGGTCTTTCTGAAAACTCATCAACAAAGACTAAGAGATTGCTTCTACCAGGATTGGTTTTCCACGTTGAACAGTAGCAAACGATTCTGATGTACAGAAAATACAAAAGTAGACTAGAATGTGAACGTTATTTGAATGATATCACTATCAAAAGTTCAGAGATGTCTTCATTAGATTCAGATTAGGACTGTGTGACTTAAAAATAAATAAGCGATATCGAGCAGATGATAATTTTAATAACCTTTGTCCATTATGTAATAATGAAGTAGAAAATGAAGAACATTTCATGTTCCATTGCAATAACTACAATGATCTTCGAAAGAAATATATCGAAAAACACACAAATGGGAGTACATATATAAAGCTGGAAACTCTTCTCAAAAGTAATGATACCACAAAAACGAGAGATGTTGCAATGTATATATTTTATGCTCTCAAACTACGAAGCCAAAAGGTTGAGGAAATTTTAGACTTGGCAAATATGTAACACTAAATTTCTGCTTCATGTCTGTATATAACATTGTCTGAAAGTTGTGTACATACATTTGTATAGATAGTATCCGGATTGATAATGTGCATACAAGCACTAATTCAATATAGCACAAACAAAAACAAAAAACCGTAACAATTTTGTCCCTGTTCGATATGCAGTATAATCGCTTGTATTGCATGTGTCAGCCTACTAATGTATATTGCTACCCTTTTAACACGTGTTTATTAAACCATTACTCATGTAACTTTTATTCTTTTGATGGGTCGTCGGCCGAAATAAAGTGAAGTCTGAAGTCTGAAGTCTCTCTCTCTCTCTCTCTCTCTCTCTCTCTCTCTCTCTCTCTCACTCTCTTCTCTCTTTCTCCCACACCACCCTCTCACATTTGCCTGTCGTTGACACTTTTCCAGATTTTGGCCACCTGCCGGTTCCCACGCTGTGCGTGACAATTTGGCGGTTGACGGCACGTGCCTGTCGTTGGCACCTCAGACCTCTTGCATCACACACAGATGGGGCTCATAGCAGAGATAACTTTTTGAAAGCACATTTACCACCCCCTTGTTCCCCTGCTCTGCGGGACATCTTAGCGACTGACCTGAGCAGGCAGGTGTGAAATCTCTCGTGTGTCTTGGGGAGGGGAAAAATTTGCTTGCAGATATTTCACCTCTCTCTCTCTGTCTCTCTCTGTCTCTCTCTCTCTGTGTCTCTCTCTCTCTGTCTCTCTCTCTCTTTCTTTCTCTCTCTTTCTCTCTCTCTCTCTCTCTCCCCCTGTGGGTTCGGGGTAGGAATTGACCCACCGCGTCTCCCTATGCGATTCGTAAGAGGCGAATAAATAGGGACACCGTGATTTGAATTGCGCTTGTGATTTTCGTGCTTGGCCTTATACATTCTGAACACAGAGATACTATCTCTGACACAGGTTGGTCACGTGACTTCGGTTCCGCATTCCAATGATTCTACCAATCAAAATTCAACATGATCAGAAGACCATTGAGAGTAAAAAGAGGCGATTCTATTTCACTCCAATTATTTATCCCGATAGATAAACACAAATTTGGTGTTCTAATAAAACTAATCTATGAGATTTTCAGGAAATCATTTGAGAACTACTTTTAGCGCGAACGTGTCTATAAGGTTGCAATCTGCCTTGAGCACGTGCGATTGTGTATAGTAATACCAAAGATTATACAGTTATGAATAGTCTTTGGTAATACACGCGATCTTTGGACCTACTATAAACGCAGCGAAAAGAATTCCTATGGCTCCGGGCTGATTTCGTGAATCTATGGTTATACTCTCGCAAGTAAATGCTTTCTGGCCGGAACCTGTGGTCTAACTGCCTTCACACTGTTTGACGAGCTCCACACTTCGATCATTCGGTGTCGACTGATGGAGTCAGTAATCGAATGGAAGTTTCTTCTGTAGGAATCCGTCCGATTCCGAAGTTCGATATTATCGGATAGCTCAGAAGCAGTTTTTCTAAGTTTTATCCTTCTAAGCATACATTAAATTAATGATTCCTCATCAGCAAAAGCACTCAGTGGGTTTCTGTGTGTATCGAAGATTATGCAGACGGGATTGGTTGCCTTACTCGCTCAATGAAGTATAAATATTGCTGTTGTATTCAAAGTCCTTATAATTAGTAGAGTTCACAATATTACACTCTTGTGATTCGAATTTTACCGCATACAAGTTTTACATTCATGGGAAATCGATGTTTAGAAATTGAATTGACGAAAACATGGCTGCCATTAACGAGTGTATCACAACAAGCGGAGGAATACACTCACGATGTGATATGGCATTCAGCGTGGCCGAGACTCTGTGTTCAGAACGGTGGTATGCATGTTATGGAAGATTTAAGGCTATCACGTGACCAACCTGTTGCTGAGACTATATTCACTAGTCTCAGCCACGCTGAATGGGCCTTATATAGCCTACAAAGACTTAAAGGCCGTAAATCCATCCACCCATCTCTCTCTCTCTCTCTCATTTGCTTGTCGTTGACACATGTCCAGATTCTGACCACCTGCAGGTTCCCTCGCTGTGGTGACATTTTGGCGGTTGGCGGCCCGTGCCTGTCGTTGACATTTGACCTCTTGCATCACACACACATGGGGCTCATAGCAGCGATAACTTTTTGAAAGCACATTTACTACCCCCTTGTTCCCCTGCTCTGCGGGACATCTTAGCGACTGACCTGAGCAGGCAGGTGTGAAATCTCTCGTATGTATTTGGGACGAAATTTTTTTTGCACGCAGATATTTCACATTTCGGACGCCTCTCTCTCTCTCTCTCTCTCTCTCTCTCTCTCTCTCTCTCTCTCTCTCTCCATCCCTTTTCTCGCTCACCTGCAATGGCACCTGCTCTTGTAAAACCGACGTAAAGCGATAAATAAACTGGGAAATGGGGGTGGGTACGTGAATTGAAAAGTAACTTTCTGTGTTGGATTGTATGTAGCTGTATGGATGATGGACGGATGTAGATCAATGGTCTATCAGCCTGTGTAGATTATATAATGACATCAAGCATGATAATCAATAGAATTGATTAGGGCAAGTGCAAGTCAAGTCACGATTTCCCAAGTCATTCGCCTCTTACGAATCTCGTAGGGAGACGAGATGGGTCTATTCTGACGAAGTGCGAAACTCCTGGGAGGAGCTATACCAACAGGACGGTCTTCAGAGGAAGAATCCCCGTCAACAAGTGTTTCGACCCTTTAACTTCCTAACACTCTCTGGGGGTGGGCCATACCTGGTCATAACTCCAGGTGCCCGCCTGTTGGTTGATGATGCTCTGTTTGTTGGGATCAAAGCCCAAGTTTTGTGAGCAATAGTTGGGGGATTATGTGTGTGTGATGGGCTGTGAGGCTTGGCTTGGACTACCTAGACCGTTGTTTCGGGTGCGGCATCTTGGTTGTCACAATTCTTCTTCGTCCAAATGGTGAATATTAGGACCAAAGTGTAATCCACTGTTGTAAATTAAATCAAATGTGACCAAAATGTCCAAGTTGAGACAGCTTTGGCAGCACTCGGCACATTTTCAGCCGGAATGCTTGATGTAGGCCTAAGTGCAGATTGTTCCCCAACTCTTTGGTACCTGTAGTGAATACCGTAAACAAAAGACAGCAATGCCGTGGTGAAACAGTTTCAAGGGTTTAATACATCTCGTCACACTTTGCCTACGAAGCAGGATCCAAGGGATTGGCACACTAGAAGCGCGTTTCGTTTATGAAAAAATTAATAAAGGTAAGCGCTCAGGGCGAGCGTCTGCGAGGAGCGGTTCAGTAAGAAGAAAAGCATTGGGATTTGAGAGCACCTCTGTTCCCGTGAGAGGACCCAGGTTTTGTTTCTGGACTGACTGTTCTGGCACATCACCGCCATCGTCTGCTTGAACAACTCACCTACATGAGAAGCCACTTAGTATCATGTAGCTGTGTTGTCCGACTTCAGATGATACTCAACTTTGACGCACATCTAGTAATAACGATTTATTTTAACTATTGATGTATTCTGCATAGTGTTTTTAGACATTAATGTTGCTATTTAGTTACGGTTTCTTCGTATGTGTATCAGTACTTCTTAAAATGAACGTTTTGCTTGAGAAGCGAGGAAAAAAGGACCTAGTATGCCTGGGACGCGGGCGAAGTGATCGCCCGGTTACAAACGAGACCCGTGATCCTCTTGAGGGACCAGAAATGCCTTCCGTTTCGAATGGCATCAATACATTTCCAGAGAAACGCGCCAGTGTGATCTTCTTCAAATCCTTTTCACAAGGAAACGCGCCTCTGCCGATTATTCTGAACCTGTTCGTGAGCAAAGTGTTCGCCCGGTTGAGAACCGCCTTAAAGTGCTGTTAGCATTATGAAATGTATAATATGGTAACACTCTGTATAACGTCAAGACCTATATTAGATCTCTAAAGTTCATAATAAAGCAAAACACTTGAGTATTGTACGAAATCACTCAAAGTAAGATATACTATCGGAGCCGATGATCAAACACTTCGGAAGATAGGTTGTAAAGGTCTTTTTTCTCTCAAAAAGCAATGAATTAAAACGACAAACTATTCGATAAGATCAGTCTCAGGGGCACAGTGCGTATTCAAAATGCATGTGCTTTCCAAATGGTTAAGTTGATCGTAGCTTAGGGTGACAGCTCCTGCAAAAGAATCACAGAGCTGATGATTAAAATGGTACCAATACATGGACAGTTTCTACTCCGGAAGACCGACTGCTGTTCCTCTACTGTTGACGTTTTTCTTGCCTGAGAATTACAAACATTTAGAAGGATTTAAACGAGGAAGACAGTTTGGGATACATGACAAAATACGGCATCCATTTTTCTACAGCTTAGTGAAGTACAACATATGACTCTTCTAAAACTGGTAACCATCCTCCGATAGTGACCTCTTCAAGTCTGAAACGTAAAAATAAAAAACTGCTTCAAAAAATCAACTCATGCGTCCATCTCAAGAGTGGCACTATCTCCTGGGTGACCTTCTGTAAAAGTAAAGGTGAAAAGTGGTGGAATAGAAAGGAGCTTGTTAACTACAGTCCTAGATCTTCATTTGAGTAGTGGACATCTGCCTCCTGGAGAAAATCTGTCTGGCGTCTGGACGGGAGGCAAAGGGGATGTAGCTGATCTCATCAATAATCACTCCAAGATCTCCACCCCAGGGGTGATCACCGTGTTGTAGATGACCTCAGCGGGGCGCGTGCGCAAAAAGCAGTGGGGACAATCAGCACAGCAGGCGACCATCTTAGAAGGCAGCTTGACGTGCAGGATAGAAGCCCACATCATGCCATGAGGAAGATCAGGCAGTTTGACCCATTGCTGCTTGTCATACTGGAAACGGAAGATGCTGCAAACGCCGACATTGTTGCTTCCGTCGAACCCGCCACCAAGCACCAGATCTCCAAAGAAGGAGGTAGACATCATTGCCTTTGGGGTTGGCATGATTGGATACTGATCCATATTGCTAGCGGAGTATCTGTTCAGCCGACCAGAGCCCGCCCGGTAGACATTCACCTTCCTCTCTAGACAGTAGTGGAGTAGGTTGGGTCCACTGCTGCAGAGAAAGCCGTAGTTGAATTCTTTGCCCATCCATTTCGGCAGCGACTGGATGTAGTCAAACGTTGCGTTGGCAAGGTAGGAAGTGGCTTCCCGTTTGTCTGCGACACAGATGAGGGTGTGAGCTTCAAAGTTGCAGATCTTTATGTTGGTTTCGTCGTAGACGTTCTGGATAATAGTGGGATAGGCCATCTCAGACTGCACTCGGAAGACCAATGCCTTTTGGGGGTTTGGCTCCAGGCGGTGATCCCCCTCTCTTTCGGCAAACACCACAACGTAGAGTTGCTCGTGGCTGTAGACGAGTTGCTTCACAAATATGTGCCGGAACTCGGGGGCAAATGACAGCGTCTCTGATGCCCAGTCGTCGGCTTCCTGGGGATTGAAGCTGTACAACTTCATCTCACCGGATCTACATTTCTCCTGGTTAACGCAGAAGATGGTGCCATTGCCATCGGTGCATGCAGAAGGCCGGCACACTTTTTCAGGAAGCTTCTTCTGGGCAAACCACTTGTTTTTGCCTTGCACGTATGCCCACACGTTCGCTGTGGGCAAATAGCCTACGTAGGTTTGAGCTGGGTCGTCGTCGTAGTGTGCACTACCGCCGACTATGAGAATTGCGTCAGACATCTCCTCCTTGATCTTCTTGGAAGCCTCTTTGGCCTCAGCGACAATCTTGAGTGTTTCGGGAACCTTCCTGAGGAGAGGATCTTTGAGGAAGCTATCGAGATCCCTTTCTTCAAAGTTGTTCAAGCCGATGCATTGGCAGAGTTCAGGCAACGACACCAGCCTCCGTTGATCATGGTTTACCCAACGCAGGGCAAAGTTAGCAAACTTTCCCCGAGGAGTGTAATTGTATTTCTCCTGTTGAATGAGGCGCACCAGGTTACTGCGGTCCACGTGGTAGAGGTAGTTACCATCCAGGAGCTCAGGCAGTTGAGCATCAAACATCAGTATAAGGTTTTCCATGCCTGGGTGCTTCAACTGCAGTTTGTTGCAGAGACTGAGAAGACACGTGATGTTTTCCATAGTGGGTATACGCAGGAACAGCCAGTCAAGGATTTCTTTCACCAGCGTGTCGTGCATCTTCAGGTAGGTGGCCAGTTTGAGGACTGCCTTTGCCCGTTTGATTCTCAGCACCACTTTTCCAGTATAGACGTACCGGAAGAGTGGTTCAAGGCTTCTCTTGTACTCACTGGGCAGGTCCACAATCTGCACTACAATGGAGAAAAAAGAAGGCGAATTTGACCACAAGCCATGACTTTCTGAAAGCTTTACCACTATATCAAATTTAACGCATTGAATTTGTCCTTCCATGCATGCAAAGGACCAGTCAGCCACCCAGCCAACCAGCCACCCAGCCAGCCACCCAGCTCGCCCAGCCATCTATTCGCCTGTCCCCCCTTGCTTCATTCCAAATATTTATTTTCAATCATCCTTGCATCTCTCTGAACTACTTATCCGTTTTTATTCCTCCTCCCATCCATTTCGTATGGTTTTTATCTACCCACGACTTGCAGTAGGGGTGTGACGTTTAAAGCTTCATGGATACCCGAGTTGCATCCTTGAGGTAAATGCTTCATTCACGTGGCTTTTCCCCACCAGGAGTAAAACGGGTACATGCGAAGGCTGAGGAGCAAGACTGAGGGAAAATAACTTGGGCTCGTTCATCGGCAGATCGGTTGTATGATCTTCAATTGATGGAAATGGTGTTTAAGTGATAAGAGTAGCCCGATGACCAGGTGGTAAAATTGTGCGGTTTGAGAACCCGGCAATGGGCGAAAAGTTGCGGAATACAAAGCCGCCGTAACTTTTTTCAGACCTTCATTTTATTCCTTTCTTACTGTGTTCTCATCCCTCTCTGCATCTCTATCATCCACATATCCATCCTCATCCCTTCCTCACAACCGTCCTTTTCTCTATTTATCCATGATCACCCTTCTTTTTTCACGCCCTGTCATTCTCAATCCTCCTCCCGTTTACCAATTTATCCTCATCATTTGATCCACCTGTCCATTTCCTCTTTCTTTCCATCCTCCCCCCCCCTACACTTTCGTGTAAGCATGCATCCATCCATCCCTTTGGCCTACAATCCACCAAGACCTATAAGTTATTTGCAAAGACAGTAAGTATATTATATTAATGTTGCGTTCATGTTCTTTGTTCAAATCTAACGTGTCACTCCTACGTATATGTACTATTTTTCTTCAATGGCGTGACTTGACACAAGGAAAAATCTTGAATAATATTACAGGACTTCCTTAAATGGATACACTTAATTTCACTTACAGAACTTGCTTTCATCGACTTCTCCTTTTAAGATGTCCAGTTCTGCAAAGAAGGGAATCGTCTTGGCCACGCAGCTGTGAATCCGGAGCACCTAAAAAGGAAATGGTAACAGTGAGGATGGATGGATGGATGGATGGATGGATGGATGGATGGATGGATGGATGGATGGATGGATGGGTGGGTGGGTGGATGGATGGATGGATGGATGGGCGGATGGATGCATGGAGTGAGTTTTTACGGCCTATCAGCATTGACAGAATGGGAAAGACGTTGGCGGACGACCGAGTACGTACAGCTGACAGGGTCTAATTAGCTAATGATTCACGGAATGCAAGGTCTGAAAAGAAGAAACAGCTTTTTTTTTTTTGTTGAGCAATGTTGGGAGTGTGTAGGTAGTAGAGGGACAGGTGCATCAGAAAGGAGGTAAGTGTCGCTGTAGTGAGTGTGATACCGATGCGTGCTATGGGAGTGCAAATCTGCAATGCGCACAGAGGCGATAGAGTGCGGAGTCTGATGTGCCGCTGAATGTAGAAGAGAGAGCATGAGAGCGATCACACAGCACAAGAAGAAAAACAACTCTTGACCGGACTTTGGACACTTTTAGAACAACGCATTTACTTCGTCAGGCCAGCAGGCCCGATGGGACGAAAGCAGGTGTAGCAGAAACTGCTATAGCCTCGACAAAAAGCTCGTAGAACGAAAAATCACACGGCTTAAGCGAACCGAGGCTGGCACAGCATATGAGATCGCCCCGCCATCCACCGTTCAACAACTGAACAAAAAAGTTGGCTAACACCAACTTGTCACACACCTACCCGCCAGCCCCAAAGAGTCATGACAGAAAGCACCACAGAAGATGTACACAGGCAGAAAAAAATGCCCGATAAGCAACTTGAATGATATGTGTGTTTAGTAGTTTCAACCTAACTCGTGTTTATGCGACGTTCGATAGCGCTGTGGAATGCCTGGCACAATTGGTAACGTACCCCAGATGTTCTCTTGTCCGAATAAGGGCGAGAGGGAGACCATCAGCACGTACTCACCGCGTTATACGGATACTGATGAGACCAATCTGTTACGAAGTGAGACGAGGGGCGAAGAAGCGATGAGGGACGAGGAGGTTTTTTTTTTTTCTTTGAAGGGAGGAAGGGAGGGAGGAGGAAGAGGAGGGAGGGGGAGTGAGAAGAGAGGGAAGAGTGAGGAGAGAAGGAGGAGGAGAGAGAGAGGGGATGGAGGCTGCCTGACGGGAGGAGGAAGTGAGAGGAGGGGAAGAGTAGAGAGGAAGAGGAGAGGGAGGAGGAAGGGAGACTGGCAAATTATTGGAGGGAGGGAGAGGATGGAGAGGAAAAGAGGAGCCACCGCAGGAAGGAGAGAGTGGTAGGAGGACAGGAGAGATAGGGAGGAGGAGCAGAGACGGAGGAGGAGGGAGGAGGAGAGGATGGAGGAGGAGGAAGCCAGGGCAGGATGGGTAGGGAAGAAGAGTGAGGTAGGAGGATCGTTTTTTGAAGGCAGAGCAAGAGAGTTCTTTGACGGAGGAGGAGGAGGACAGGCGATGGAGGGAGGAGTGGAGAGAGATGCGATGGTATGGAGTGGAGGCCAGGGAGGTGAGGAGGGAGGCAGAGGAGGGATGAAGGAGGAGAGGAGGGACGGAGGAGCTTTTTTGAGAGGGGCGGAGGGAGGAGGGAGGGCTGGGAGGGAGGGGGAGGGAGGAGGAGAGGAGTGAGGAGGAGGAGGGAGGAGGGAGGAGGTGAGACGAGAGAGAGGAGGAGGGAGGGAATGAGGTATGGAGAGGAGCGACGCCTGAGGATGCAGGAGGAGGAGGAGGAGTTGAGGAGTGGAGGAGGAGGAGGAGGAGGAGGAGGAGGAGGAGGAGAGAAGGAGGGAGGAGGAGGAGGAGGAGATATTGATTAGATAATGATTCTTAATATGTATACTACAAAGACACAAATTCTTGAAATAACTAGTATGATTATTTTTTGTTGATGATAAAGACAATGACGCTTTAATGCCGGTGACTTTGATGATAATGACAACGACAAAGGCGTTGAGAATGATACTTTCATGTTCTTCTGCCTGCAGTTCCTCCCATCCCCAACCTCCCCCCAAAGAATGATAAGTTGCATTGACTACATCACGATTTGTGGTGAATGTATGTTTTCTTTCTTTGTCTTTTTTTGGGATGACTGCACTTAATAGTTGTTACATGAAAATGAATCACGTCAATCTCTCCAGTTTGTCTTTGACAAGGACCGCAACCATATTCTGTAAGCACACCTATGGGAGGTGAGTCTTATGATTATAACGGCAACGTGTAACATTAAAAATAAACAGACAGACAAAAAGAAACGGGAAAATGATGCAAACTGCATTGAGATTCATTAATTCTTACTAACCATGCCATTACAGCGAATGGGCAGTTTGCAGGCAAGTCCCTGTGTCCAGAACTCCTGATACAGTTTGCCGAAAGCCTTGACACGGATCTTCATATCAAAACGCTTGGTCATGCAGCCAGTTGCCATTGTAGGGTCTGGAAAATTCCAAAATAAGAAATGTACTCCTAAGATTGACACCTGTTATGGGGATTTACAAAAACTTTGATAAAAACGGTCCCGGGTAAAATACAAACTTGTCTTTAAATCCAACATTTAAAATACAATTTCCCGTAAACAGAGGTAGAAAAAAAGGATCACTGGTAAAATTTGCTACAAGCTCATCAAAAGGGTACAGAAAAATGTTATATTACATAAAGCTCTTCCCTCAATAATCATAGGATACACCCACACACAAACTAGGAGAGAGTGTAGCATCTCTGCTGCTGCTGCTGCATCTGCCTCGAGAGCTTCTGGGGGGATGCCGTCAGGGCCTGCTGCCTTGCCGTACTTCAAGGTCTTGATGGCTTTGATGATCTCAGCCTCGGTTGGTGGATTGGTGTTGATACTGAGGGGCTCCTCTGCTGGTGGTATTTCGGGAACTGTTTCTGGTGGTGGACGATTGAGGATTTCCCGGAAATGTTCCACCCACCGTCTTCTCTGTGCCTCGTCACTTGTGATGATTCTTCCATTCTTGTCTTTTACCGGTTTACTTGGGTTGAAGCTCTTCCCTGACAAGGCCCGTGTGATCTCGTACTCTCTTCATGTTGTTCTGCTTTGATGCTGTTTCTGCCTCTTCTGTCAAGTTGTGCACAAACTGTTTTTTGTCCTGTCTCGCGCTCTTCTTCACCTCCCAATACTGTGCCACAGAATTTGCTTATTATACTTTAATTCCACCTATTTCGATCTAAATGAGATGAGAAAAATCAAGGGAAAATTACTCTCATCTAGGCCAAATTAGAATTAGACGCCGTTGCTATGGTCCGTTTCAATGATCACACTACACAGAAGCAATCTCTCTCTCTCTCTCTCTCTCTCTCTCTCTCTCTCTCTCTCTCTCTCTCTCTCTTCTGTTTTACGTGCAAAACTGACTTTGGTGACCTACATGTAGGTTTAATATGGGGGTTGATGAGAGTTATCTCCCCATGTATATGATAGAACAGAGATCGAAGTGCGAAGGGTAGCGTGGAATTAATGCAAAATACTCAACTTTTGTGGCTATTTAGCGGTTGGAAAGTTAAACAACCTTAATCCTGATACCCTTGGGGTAAGGAGGATAGTGGAACAGTGCTAAAGGAAGGTATTGTTTTCTCATAAACGATTTTGAAATCTTGGCATGCTCACATTCAAGAGTGCCTTCTTTTCTTCGTCATGATCCATATTATTGATTGTTCCAGCTTTCTCCTCCGGCCAATGTTTCAAGTGCATGTGTGATATTGCTCAACAAGAAGCCCTGTGTCAAGAACAAACAACTGATGAATGCTGGTTACAAAGAGGAGTTGTTGTACATGTTGTTGTACCTGCTGGAACAGCAGAAAGCAGTTAAGTGCAGAGTTGGACAGTGGGCATTGTGACTTGTCTTTCTGCAGAACCTCTTGTCTGGAATGCCCTACCTGATTAACTTTGATGACATCCAAAGCTGGATGCGTTTAGACAAGATCTAAAATCTCATCTCTTTACCAAATGTTATAAGTGACTCCTGATACATGAATACTGCAGGCGACTTTGTAGTGTCGGAACCAGTGCTACATAGGTAATGCTGCTGCCGCCACTGCTGCGCTACAGTACGTACACTATTTGCTTTTTCACCGCACTCAACCAGTTCTCAGTGTCTGTCCCACCCCTCTTATTAGCCACAACAGACAACGAATTACCTTGTTTGGATCAGTTTCCGCGTCCTTGGAAAGGTTTAGTTATCCAGGACGTTTGTTTTGTCGAGAGTGAGAACAGAGCGTCCGATCTAGACGAAATATTGCGAGGGAATAAACCGTTCACAATATTATGACGTTGCGTTGACGTCATTATCGTTTTGACGTCATGTACATTGGACAATTTACCATTGGAGTAGCTTAGGGATCTAGATACCCAATGGAACTGTCTGCCATCTTAGAAATAGTGCATGCGCGGTACGCACTGACCCGCACTGAGAATGTGTTATTGGTTCTTTTTGTCTGTCTGTCTGTCTGTCTGTCTGTCTGTCTGTCTGTCTGTCTGTCTGTCTGTCTGTCTGTCTGTCTGTCTGTCTGTCTGTCAAATTGTGTCTGTCTGTCTGTCCCACTGTGTGTCTGTCTGTGTGTATGTCTGTCTGTCTGTCTGTCTCTCTGTCTGTCTGTCTGCCTGTCTGTCTGTCCCACTGTGTGTCTGTCTGTCTGTCCCACTGTGTGTCTGTCTGTCTGTCTGTCAGTCTGTCCGTCCGTCCGTCCGTCTGTCCGTCCGTCCGTCTGTCTGTCTGTCTGTCTGTCTGTCTGTCTGTCTGTCTGTCTGTCTGGTCTGTCTCTCTTTGTGGTTATTTTCAACGTGGCATTTAGTTACCATGAATTGATTGTAACCTGTATTATTGTGTGAATTTTGTGTGGGATAGAGGGTGGGTGGGTGGGTAGGTGTGGAAGATGGGATTGGATTTGTTTGTTTGTTTTCTTGTTTTAACAAGGGCTGGATGCAAGATAGGCGGTTATGCCTAATTCATGTATTTCCCTTGAAAAATAAAGTTTAATCTCTTTAAATAAAGTTTAATCTCTCTCCCTCTCTCTCTCTCTCTCTCTCTCTCTCTCTCTCTCTCTCTCGTAAAGTACTTCAAATTTGTTTCTCTGTCGAATTGTCGACAGAATTAATCTAACGATGATGTCTCGGCGGAATGTGGAAGCTCTGCCGCTCTGTTTTGCTCAGTGGGTCAGTGTCCTCATTTCCGTCCTTCCCGGGCCCACTTGGCTACTCCCGCCTCATCCTCCTCTCATCTTTCCATCACTTCTTTCCCTGCTCTGCTGTCATTCACAGGTGTCCCGTATATCTCCCAACTATCCTACTCTTGAACCTCTCCCTTCCCCAAATCCTATTCCCTTTTCCCACCCCTACCCCTCCCCGTCTTCCATTTGCTCTTTTCATATTCCTTTTTAGTTGTCAATACGTTTGGCGTTTTCTAGCAGTGAATGATGATAACTGTCAAGTTCAGTATGCGCTAAACTACTTCTTTAACAGGAAAAGACAATCTGTGTAACAAGTCATGTCGACTTCAAAAGACTCACGAGCATTGGTTTCGCCCGTGGGGGTGTGGCTCAATACAACTTGATTGTTTAAACTTGACACTTTTCTTGGCTACTTTGGAGTGTTTTTATTTTTTGTGCGCGGCAATTTAACAGTTCATGAAGAGACGACTTTCCTCTACAACGTGTCATCAAGAGCTGCTCTCAGCCAAAGGTCTTTTCCGCCAAGCGAATCTGGTCGACTAGGGGTCCCGAGTTGACCTCTATCACTGACATCCCATTACTACGTAAAATCGTGGAGACTCGTTCGCGCATGCGCCAGTGAGCAGCCTTTGGGCTGGAAGTGCGTGCAGTACACATTTATTATACATGATTCTGTAGCCGAGTGGAAACTTTCCTTACTGAATTATTCGCCCCCGTTTTTGTGGACCAGTTGCCTTGTGACATTGACTCTCTCTCTCTCTCTCTCTCTCTCTCTCTCTCTCTCTCTCTCTCTCTCTGTCTCTCTCTCTCTCGTGAAGTATATATCAATTTTCGTGCTGGTTTAAGTGACCTGTTTACCCACAGATTTAAATATATTAAGGATGTCCATTGCCATTCACATCTATGTCCTGCGTGTTACGAGTGTGATGAGAGCGAAAACATGTCTTGCTCGAATGTCCAGTATACCAAGACTTGCGACAAAAGTACATAAGTATGCTGACTGTTACAGCTGATGAAAATGATGTCCATTCCATTATGTCCACAAATGAAACGAAGCATGTTCGCCAAGTGTTCATGTTCTTGTACTATGCCTTTAAAAGGAGGAAAGAGGCAGTCTGCATAGCTATGGCCGATGAAGCATACTATGTTTGAACTAATTGTGACGGGCCGGGTGCCCAACAAATAAAGTGGTTCGTTCGTTGGTTCGTTCTCTCTCTCTCTATCTCTGTCTCTCTCTCTCTATCTCTGTCTCTCTCTGTCTCTCTGTCTCTCTCTGTCTCTCTCTGTCTCTGTCTCTCTCTGTCTCTCTCTGTCTCTCTCTGTCTCTCTCTCTCTCTCTCTCTCTCTCTCTCTCTCTCTCTCTCTCTCTCTCTCTCTCTTTCTCTCGGGTCTAGGGTTTGGTCATTTCGGCATGCATGGGTTCAGGTGACATCATTGGAGGCACCGACCACCCCATGCATTAACCCCCTCTTTCATTCTTGGAGGCACTGCCTACGCATACCTTTGATCTAGTTCCTCCGGGAGTAGGCTACGGCCATCACCAAGTGTACTTCGTCTCTCCCTCTTCCTATGGTGTGTCATATATGTGCTGTGAGTCAGATGCGCATTGTGCACGAACAGCCAAACACGGCTGTCTTGTGCTAGTCTGGAAGGGTCACACAGCTGCCCTTCTCATCACATGTCAGTTGGATTAGTCACGCCTTCCCCCTCTGCCTTATGCTATGTCCAGTGTGCTGGACGTCCGTTTGTCTTGCAGCTGTCCGTTCCATCGACTTGACGTTTGAACTGGAGACTGTTCCCCTGGCGTCAATGCTTGTTCTTAATCTTAACTTTAATGTACAGGCGATATACTCGTTGCCTGTTCTAAATTAAGACACCCGTGTTCAATGGCACCATATTCACTCGACAGACTTTGTTGTGCTAAACGAGGCAACACTTTTAAGAAGTAATTTCAGCTAAGTGTCGAGGAGTAATTAGCCTTTTTCGATGACTAAGAAACGCAAACTCAGAGACAGACTGAGATCGCATCTGATCCCCAACCTGGCTCCTCTGGGGTCCGCGCATCGTTTAGATAAGGGAGACCCGTCTGCCAGTCTGCGGGAGTGACAAATGCCACCAGTCTGAGAGACCACTGTCGCCACGGTCTTGGGTTGGTCCACGCCATTACCATCCGGCCTTGGACCAGCCAGCAACTTCTGTAACCACAGTTAAATAAAGTTGTGGAAAGCAGCTACGACTTGTATCATACCCGCGCCCTTCTACCATCAATCCTCGAGCCCCCCACGACTGGAACCGTACCACCGACTCTTCTACATCTTCACACACTTTCTGACAATAGCGGAAAAGTCACGCTCACCTCGTCTGATTGGGGTGTATGCGTGATACTAAGCCAAAGAAAGTGGGTGCAGTCGGGGAGCAGGCGAGATGCGCAATTTGATGCGTCCGAATATATGCTTGTTACTTTCGCAGGCGTGTGCTAACCGTAGTCAAAAGGTCAGGCGTGGGGCGTGGCAAGAGAACAGACAGGGGTCTGCAGAAAGAAAGAGGAGGGGGGGGGGGGGGGGGGGGAGAGGAGGAGGTTGCGGAGTTGGAGGAGGACAGAGAAGTATGAATGGGGCGACATAAAAGATAATAAGGGGGCCATTTTTTAAGGAGGTAGGGGAAAGGGGGACCAAATAAAGGATGGTTGACTAGTCCGTTAATTTCGAATAAGAGGATTGGGGGAGAATGTGTTCGGGGAGAGTGCATGTGTGAAAGTCTGACAAGTAGGAATTCACACCGCCATCTCAGGCTTGATGCGCGTGGCCTAATCAAGTATCCTGCAAAAATCTCGCAGGAAACGCGAGGCGAGGGCGTCGCCTACAGTGTCTCGTTCACAAGGAGGCACTCGCTCCGAAGGAGGGTGGTCGAGGTAGCTCCGGAGGCACTTTGCCGCGTCTAGCTGCAGAGGCCCGGATGACCCAGAATGACGGAGACCGTACCAATTGTGTTGCCGCTCATAGACGCCAGGGCCTGTAATGTGCTTCTCACTGTTCGAAAATGGAAAAGTGTTCGTACACGGAAGTATTCGATTTCGAGTGTTCATTTCTATATTTTGAAGAGTGTGTGCATGGGTTATATCTGGACAAACACTGTCTCTTTTAATTTGAATAATTGTTGGATATATGAAAAACCATACATGTCCACTGTCTGAATTATGTCCCTTGAATTTATCCGGAGTGTATGGAGGCACACCATTTTGGACACAATTGTCTACAATTGAATCCGCATTGATTTTTCTTTCTTTGAAAAAGTTCGCGTGCCATTCGAGATGTCCCCATGGTATGTTCTATTAAGTGAAAAACTGCTGTGATATCTGTATCGTCAGTTCTTTTCGTCTATCGGCAATTTCTTGCGCCAGAACGCAGCCATGTTTTCTCGGAGTTCGGCCTTGCCAATTCGTGATTGGCCGTTTCTTAGACGTTTTTCAATCCTTGCCTCGCCCTCGGCTTGCCCTCGAGAAAGGTACCTAGCGTAGGCAACGCGCCCCTGCAATCACCCCTTGCGTGCTTCCTGACGGATTTGTCGTCAGCGCACATCAGCGCTGGAGTCACATTATTGTGACTGTCTTATGTGGGTGTTTCGTTCGTTTCCTTCTCAGGAAAGTATAGGTTACAAATATAGATTCATCAGACCTCGGGCCAGCCAGGAGCTCCTGTAACCATGGATTAATAAAGTTGTGGAAAGTAGCTAAGACTTGTCTCATACCTGCGCCCTTCTATCATCAATCCTCGAGACCCCCACGGATCGAACCTCAACCACCGGTTTTTCGTCCCCAACATCACACCAAGTAAACTGTCCATCTGGAGGCGTGGTTGTCGTTTTGAGATTCCGACAGCGAGACGGTCAGCCATTACTCATGAGCGATAGGCGTGAATTTGGGAAGCGGAAGATGCCAGCGCGGAAACGACGAGACCAAACTCGAGCAAAAGAACATCGCCAGATGGGTAAGTAGAGACCCTGGAAAGCATTTTCTTGAGCAAATTTATTCACAAATGGTGTCTCGAAAAGTACTAATTCCACCAATGACGCTGCACGAAATCCTCACTCCATCATACCGGCGGAATATGTCACTGCGTCACCCGTGACCTCTGATCCCTCGATCTCTATTACCACATTGAAGTAGAAGCAATGTCAGTCACCAACGAGGATCCACCTGTCACAAGAACAAGGTTCCCCCAAGATAACCGTCACAGTGCAATTGTTTCATCCCCTAGCAATGAAGCAACGATAGACTTCCGAAATGCACTCTCTCTCTCTGTCTCTCTCTCTCTGTGTCTCTCTCTCTCTCTCTGTCTCTCTCTCTCTCATTCAGCGTGGCTGAGACTATAGTGCATATAGTCTCAGCGACAGGTTGGTCACGTGATAGCCTTAATTCTTCCATAACATGCATACCACCATTCAACACTGAGTCTCAGCCATACTGAATGGCATATCACATCGTTGAGTGTATTCCTCCGCTTGTTGTGATACACTCGATACTGGCTGCCATCTTTCCGTCAGTTCATTTTCTAAACATCGATTTCCCATAAATGTAAAACTTGTATGCGGTAAAATTCGAATCACAAGAGTGTAATATTGTTAACTCTACTAATTATAAGGACTTTGAATACAACAGCAACAATTATACTTCATTGTGCGAGTAAGGCAACCAATCCCGTCTGCATAATGATAATCTTTTGGACCGATAGTACGATACGCCCAGAAACCCGCTGAGTGCTTTTACTGATGAGGAATCATTAATTTAATGTATGCTTAGAACGATTAAACTTAGAAAAACTGCTTCTGAGCTCTCCGATGATATCGAACTTTGGAATCGGAAAGATTCTTACAGAAGAAACTTCGACTCGATCAACGTTCAACACAGACAACAGTGAGTAAAATCTTCCTTCTACTTCTAGATCAGTCGATACACGAATGATCGAAGTGTGGACTCAGCAGCTCGTCAAACAGTGTGAAGGCAGTTAGACCACAGGTTCCGGCCAGAAAGCATTTACTTGCGAGAGTATAACCATAGATTCACGAAACCAGCCCGGAGCCATAGGAATCCTTTTCGATGCGTTTATACTGACTAGTTCCAAAGACAAGCGCACGTGCTGAAGGCAGTTTGCAACCTTATAGACGATGTTCGCGCTAAAAGTAGTTCTCAAATGATTTCCTGAAAATCTCATAGATTAGTTTTATTAGAACACCAAATTTGTGTTTATCTATCGGGATAAATAATTGGAGTGAAATAGAATCGTCTCTTTTTACTCTCAATGGTCTTTTGATCATGTTCAATTTTGATTAGTAATATCAATGGAATGTGGGGCCGAAGTCACGTGACCAACCTGTGTCAGAGATACTATATCTCTGTGTTCAGAATGTCTCTCTCTCTCTCTGTCTCTCTCTCTTTCTGTCTCTGTCTCTCTGTCCCTCTCTCTCTCTCTGTCTCTCTCTATCTGTCTCTCTCTCTTTCTCTCTCTATGTGTCTCTCTCTAATTTTCTCTCTGTCTCTCTCTCTGTCTCTCTCTGTGTCTCTCTGTCTCTGTCTCTCTCTGTCTCTGTCTCTCTCTGTCTCTGTCTCTCTTTGTATCTGTCTCTCTCTCTGTCTCTGTCGCTCTCTGTCTCTCTGTCGCTCTCTGTCTCTCTGTCGCTCTCTGTCTCTCTGTCGCTCTCTTTCTCTCCGTCGCTTTCTGTCTCTGTCACTCTCTGTCTCTGTCGTTCTCTGTCTCTCTGTCGCTCTCTGTCTCTCTCTGTCTCTCTCTGTCTCTCTCTGTCTCTCTCTGTCTCTCTCTGTCTCTCTCTGTCTCTCTGTCTCTCTCTCTCTGTCTCTCTCTGTCTCTGTCTCTGTCTCTATCTCTGTCTCTCTCTCTCTGTCTCTCTGTATCTCTCCCTCTCTCTCTCTCTCTGTCTCTCTTTGTATCTGACTCTCTCTCTCTGTCTCTCTGTATCTCTCCCTCTCTCTCTCTCTGTCTCTCTTTGTATCTGTCTCTCTCTCTGTCTCTGTCGCTCTCTGTCTCTCGGTCGCTCTCTGTCTCTCTGTCGCTCTCTGTCTCTCTGTCGCTCTCTGTCTCTCCGTCGCTTTCTGTCTCTGTCACTCTCTGTCTCTGTCGTTCTCTGTCTCTCTGTCGCTCTCTGTCTCTCTCTGTCTCTGTCTCTCTCTGTCTCTCTCTGTCTCTCTCTGTCTCTCTCTGTCTCTGTCTCTATCTCTGTCTCTCTCTCTGTCTCTCTGTATCTCTCTCTCTCTCTCTCTCTCTCTCTCTCTCTCTCTCTCTCTGATGTGTAATGTTTTGATCTCGCGATCACAAACTTATCCTTCAAGGGAAGCAACTCCATTGGGAGAAATTACACCCCGGGTTACCTCCCCGCAACTCCGCCATAGACGGTCCCAAGCCCGTTTGCGAAAGGAGGAGGGTTGGGCGTGGGGCTAGCAACCCCACCCAGGAAAAAAAGCTCTTTGCTACAGAAACCGAAGCAACAGAAAAAGAAAACCAGCGCTCGATTCAAGAAGATGCCTCTACAGAAGGACCTATGAAGCAGGTTGGTGAAAGCCTCACGGAAGCCAGCCGGCCGACAAATCTTCTAACGATGAAAGCAACAACGAAGATCGGAACTTGGAATGTACGAACGATGTCTGAAACAGGAAAAGCAGCTCAAGTAGCGAGTGAGATGAAGCGCTACAACATCCAAGTGCTCGGAATATGTGAAAGCAGATGGAATGGATCCGGCATGACCACACTTGCCACTGGAGATAAGATCCTCTACTCGGGACACACAGACAAAAACCACGACCATACAGAAGGAGTTGCCATCATGATGTCCCCTGCAGCTGCTAGCGCCCTCATGGAGTGGCAGCCAGTTTCCTCCAGATTCTTGACAGCACGATTCAACTCTAAAGGGAGGAAAGTTACCATCATCCAGTGCTACGCACCCACAAATGATGCAGACGAAGATGCAAAAGAAACATTTTACAACACACTTCAAAAAGTTGTTGACGAGCTTCCCCAGAGATACATCAAGTTACTGATGGGTGACATGAACGCCAAGATTGGAAAGGACAACACAGGAAAATAGCTTATTATGGGTACCCAGGCCCCCGGAGACATGAATGAGAATGATGAGCTGTTCACAGACTTCTGCGCTTTCAATGATCTGGTTATTGGTGGCAGTGTGTTCCAGCACAAAGACATTCACAAGGAAACCTGCATCTCACCTGATAGCAAGACAAGGAACCAGATAGATCACATCACTATCTCAAGAAAGTGGAGGCGCAGTCTACTGGACACAAGATCCAGAAGGGGAGCCGACATAGCTTCAGACCATCAACTAGTGACTGAAGCCATCAAGATCAAGCTACGAGCCTTCAGAGACACAGCAGATAGACCCCAGATCAAGTTTAACATCCAACGACTGAAAGAAACGGGCTTCAAGGACATCTTCTCAGTTTCGTTAAGGAACAGATTTGAAGCTTTGAACATGGTGACAGAGGAAATGCCCCTGGAAGATAATTGGAGCCACCTGAGAGACACATGGAAAGACACGTGTCAAGAAGTTCTGGGGAAAAGAAACATGACAACAAAGGAATGGCTCTCCGGCGACACCTGGGTCCTGATTCAGAACAGGCGAGACATCAAACAGAAAATCAACAACACCAAGAATGAAGACAAAAAGAAAATGCTTCAAGAAGAGTACACCATCATCAACAAAGAAGTCAAGAAAAATGCCAGGACGGACAAGAGACGTTTCTACGACACCATGGCAGCAGAGGCAGAACAAGCAGCTGAAAAGAGAGACCTCAGCACTCTGTACAAGATCAGCCGAACACTCTCCACTAAAAAGTCAAATCACAACGGACCGGTTAAAGACAATGAGGGGCACACCATCACCAAGGAGGAGGACCAGAGAAAACGATGGGCTGAACATTTCAAGGACCTTCTAAACCGACCCCAGCCATCAGAGAGACCAGACATCCCTCCTGCGGACACTCTACTGGGAGTTTACAACCCCCAACTAAACTAGACCTCCAGACTGTCCCTGAGGGTCAAAAACACCCAACTTGACCTGATGTACCATCATATGCACTCAACAACGACTCCACCCTTCATCTAGCGCTGCCTTATTTTTTTTTTTTTTTTTTTTTTTTTTTTTTTTTTTTTTTTTTTTTTTTTTTTTTTTTTTTTTTTTTTTTTTTTTTTTTTTTTTTTTTTTTTTTTTTTTTTTTTTTTTTTTTTTTTTTTTTTTTTTTTTTTTTTTTTTTCTTTTTTTTTTTTTTTTTTTTTTTTTTTTTTTTTTTTTTTTTTTTTTTTTTTTTTTTTTTTTTTTTTTATTTTTTTTTTTTTTTTTTTTTTTTTTCTTTTTTTTTTTTTTTTTTTTTTTTTTTTTTTTTTTTTTTTTTTTTTTCTCTTTTTCTCTTTTTCTTTTTTTTTTTTTTTTTTTTTTTTTTTTTTTTTTTTTTTTTCTTCTGCAAAAAGTCTGGACAGAAGGAAGAGTACGTCCCAGCGGATTGGAAAAAAGGACAGCTGGGTGAAGATCCCGATAAGGAGATCATGCGTGACTATGCAAGAACTGGCGCGGCATCATGCTACTGTCAGTGCCAAGTAAAGTAGTAACCTGCATCTTCCCCAGGATCGACTGAAAGACGGCTGTCGAACAAAAGACTTCGTCCAGAACGCGCTGGCTTCAGGAAGGACAAAGTCAGTGCACGGACCAGCGATTTGCATACGCTCAGGATTATCCTAGGCAGCAGTCTCTTGCAGAGTGGCATCTGTGCGATACGGTGTACCTGAAACTTTTATTGACCTCCGCCAGGCGTTTGACAGCGTTGACAGAGAGACCATGTGGAGCCTCCTCCATCACTATGGAAGCCCGCGCAGTCCTCTGTCGACATGATCCAGC